>OU015752.1:125436637-125449919 GCA_907169655.1 Acomys percivali | reverse complement strand
TCCTCCTCCTCCTCCTCCTCCTCCTCCTCCTCCTCCTCCTCCTCCTCTTCTTCCCTTCAATGAGAGCACAGGTTCTGGGCCTGGGGGCTTTCACTTGCAAACACTCTTCCTTTAGCCTTATGAGTATGTTTCAGCTGGCGATGGTCTGGAAGTTGTGAACACAGCCCTCGCCCCTACGGCTTTGATGGGGACGGGGTGGTATCTAGGCCTTGCGGCATCTCTCCACCTGAAGTATAAGGTCCCCAAAGCCAGGGCACAAATGCCACCTTAGCCCAGCCCCTGCTAGCAGAGAAAGTCAACTGTGGCGCTCGCTCGGGTTTGTCCCTGCTGAGAAAAGCAATGGTAACAGTAGCATTAACACTAGAATAAGATCTGGAGCGACCCACACTGCCTGCTGACGAGGCGAGGCGTGCCCACGGCCAGCTGGAAGTGTGAGTGAGCGACTGGATCCTGGTTGTAGAACAAGGGTGAAAATGTGACCTCTGGTCTCAGAGGTCAGGTTAAAAGGTCACCATGCTATTGCTATTTCTTCCAGGTCAGAGGCAGTGTTTACCAGGAGAGAGAGCATCAGTGCTCTCCTGATCCATGGGTGTCACCATCTACTCACAGATCAGTGATATGAAAAACCATCCCTAAACTCCCCTGGATTCCAGAACACAACAGTGGTCCAACTGCGGGCCGACATTTCTGCTCTAATTAGCATCTCACAGGTAACAGGTCTACACCCTGCTCCCCCATTCCCTGTCCCCACTGTCTTGGGAATGCATATGGGCTCTTTTGGCTGTTTAGAAGAAAGTGCTCACTAGACTCTTATGTCCATTCTGCCTCAGTGTACACACGGGACCTTCTCACCTGAATTCCCTTTCTTTGCCAGCTATCATTTTTCTAACTTACAAAGGGCATCTCTTATAGGACACCTACATGTCTAGCTTTATTTTTCTACAGTATTTTAAATGTTTATAAATATTACAAGCATCAGCCTAAAAGAAAAGAATGTCTTATAGTTTATACTTCCTAAGTATAAAGGCGGGGGGTGGGGAGTGTGCATCTCTCTAACATGAATGTGGAGGTTAGAAGACAACTTGTGAGAGTCAGTTCTCTTCCACCCTGTGGGTTCCTGGTGATTGAACTCAGGCTGTCCAGCTTGGCATCGAACACCATTCCCCACTGAGCCGCCTTACCAGTCCCAGAATCTGCTTTTTTTGTGTGTTTTCCTATTATAGGCTTATCCTTTCAAGTCTAACAGCTTTACATTATTTATGGTAAAATGTGAACATTTCTTCAAACAGAAATTTTCCAAGACTCTTAGGTAACATCAAAATAGTTGTCACAGAGATTCTGCAGTGAGATTTTCTTCTCCTTGCTTTCTTCCCTATATGCCTATTCCTCCCCCCATGCCCTCACCGAGCCATCCATCTATTCTTCCATCCCTGCACACATCGTCCATGTGCCGACTATCTATAGACCTATCCCTCCATCCCCCCATCTATTCACCCATCTATCTATTTAGCAATTTATCTTACTTCTTGGTGCATCTCAACTCAACTGCAGAGTCAGTATGTTTCCTCTCAATTACTTCAGGGAAAGAACTTAGAAGTCAATGCTCAAGCTTTAAAATGTTTAAATTTCATTAATTTTTTTTCTTTATTTTTATGGGTATAAGTGTTTTACATGCATACATGTTTGTATACACATGTGCTCCTAGTGACCAGGGAGGCCAGCTCATCCCTGGAACTGGAGTTACAGACATGTGGGTGCTGGGAATTGACCCTGGGTCCTTTGGTGGAGCATCCAGTGCTCTTAGTCACTGAGCCATTCTCTATAGCCCATCCTGCCTAAATTCTGAACCACTTACTTTTCTTGATCAGATATTTTCCAGGTACATTTTATATAGGCTGAAGTCCCTATCTTGTAGGTGTTTGTGTGTGTGTGTGTGTGTGTGTGTGTGTGTGTGTGTGTGTGTACACGCACACACGTGCACCCACACAGTTGTGACTCAAACTTAATCTTAGCTAGATCTCTGGCTTCCCCATGCATGTGCAGGCCAGAGGTCAGCACTTTAGGTACTACTGTTCCTCAGCAGCTGTCTACTTTATATTTTGTTGTTGTTGTTGTTGTTGTTGTTGTTATTGAGACAAAGTCTTCTCACTAGGACTTGGGGCTCTTAGGTTAGGCTAGCTTAGCTGGCCAGTAAACCGCAGTAATCCCCCTCACCCCCACTTCTCTAGTCACCCCACGTCTCCAGTGGCCCCACGTCTCCAGTGCAGGGATTACAAATGCACACTATTGTACCTCTTTGTTTTGCTTTTTATTTGTTTAACTTGGGTGCTGGAGTTGAACTGGGCCCTCTCTAAGCCCATACATCCATATATGTCACTTGATGAGACAAATTACAACATCCTCGGCTTTACTTAATCACTTTCTCCATGTCAGTGGCCCTCTCCTGCTCTGTGAACTTTCAGTTTTCTGGTTGGCAGCTCAGTGTT
The DNA here is from genome assembly GCA_907169655.1 of Acomys percivali. Classification (NCBI taxonomy): domain Eukaryota; kingdom Metazoa; phylum Chordata; class Mammalia; order Rodentia; family Muridae; genus Acomys; species Acomys percivali. The sequence goes on along the minus strand of OU015752.1, from coordinate 125,447,433 downwards.
CAGGGTCACCAGCAAGGGGCTCCTAACCAAGAGTGGGGTCCTGGCTGGGTGCCCTCCCTCCCTGCAGGAGAGAAGTCATAGATTCTTCCAGGATCCATAACAGGGTGTTACAAGAATATCACACTTACAGAGGAGGAATGAGAGAAGTCACAGCCAAAGCTAAAACGCCTGGAGCCAGTTAGAATCTACATGTGAGAAGAAGCAGAGCTAAAATATATACACGGAGCATCATCCAGAAGTATTAGTCCATTTTTATCATGTTCTTTATTTTCTTTTAGTAGCTTAGTAAGGGGTTCCCATATTGTAATAATAGCTACATTTTAAACTACATGCCAAGACCTTTCTGAGTCCACGTTCATGACACTGCACAACCCAGTATTGATAGTGTTTTGTAGTCATAGCTCATGAGTAATGGAGCTGAATATGAGCCCAGGCATCTGGTCCTGAGACCACATATGTAGCCATGATGCACAGACCACGCCTCTAACCATGATGCACAGACCACACCTCTAACCATGATGCACAGACCAGGCCTCTAACCACTGTGCACAGATCATGCATTTAACCTAGTCATTGGTTCCAAGGACACTTATTTAACCACAACACTCAAACCATACACTGAACCCTTGCACCTGGTCCCAGAGCATGCAGCTCACCTCTGTGCGCGCAGTGCTCCCCTAGAGAGGCAGGTGGCAGAGAAGGAGACCACACCGTCTCTGTGGTTCTGTGACGTGGTACATTCAAGGGATTTTTCAAGCCTGTCTATGCCGTCCTCTGCGCATGTATCTCAGGAGATACATCCCTCAGAAGCCTGGCACCAGAAGGGGCTCAGAAGTCATTAGAAAAGTGGAGGCGACAACACCCCCAGGTAGTCTCACACATGTCCCATTGGTTCTGTTTTTGGGGAGCCATGATGAATATATCCGGTTTGTCTCTCTTCGCTGGCCATGAAGGAGAACGCTTCACCTCCTCCCTGAGAAGACAGCTTTCTCCTGTGAGTCACAGGCGTCTAGCCTAAAGTAACTTTGGAAAAGCAAAACAAACTGAAACACACGAAAAGCAAGGCAGGATCCTGGAAGGTTTTGCAACAGTCAGGTCAGGAGTGGGCTGGCATTCAGTGGGCTGGGACCAGGCTCCGGCATCCGCAGGACTCCTTATGGCTTAATCTCAACTCCCCGCTTCCACTGCAGCCCTACAGTGAATGTGTCTGCTGCTGCTGATTTCACACTTCAGCATTTCTACCAGACACATTTTTGAAATGGAATTATGAGTTGATAAGGTTTACAAACATCAAATGGAGCCAAAAGGCTGAGAGGGGAAGGCCTTTGGGGAGACAGTACCCCCTAGGACCAGCCTGACTTGGTGGCTGGGAGAGCCGTGGACAGCCTCAAGGTCCAAGAGGAAAATTACAGCAACAGCAGGATCCTCTTTGCCTGCCAGACTTGGTGGTTTCTCGAAGGAGCCAACAGCATAAGTCACTAATCCAGTGTTAAAGGCTGAACATGGGCTGAGCAGTGCCACCCAGTACTTGCCCAGTGGGAAGAATTCCAGCCAGGGCTTCAAACAGCAGCTGTCAATCTACCTAATGACAAGTATTTGCACTCAACAGGTGCCACAGCCAGGGACCACTTGAGGTCAAGCGAGGCATCTCTAAGGGCCTGACGTGCCTGCTGCCGAGCCTGCCTGAAGTCTATTCACTCAGTTGGGTTTTACAGGGGCCACTGTGGAGCCAGGATGAACAAGGTCTCACCAGTCCCCACTTTACAGTAGAGAGATGTAACTGGGTCTCAGAGTTGAAACCACCGGAACCTGATCTGTGTCCAGCATGACTTTAAGTACATCACACTAGCAAACCTCACAGCCACTGGAACTCAGGGAACCGAGGCACAAATGGCCGAGCATGTGCTCAAGGTCACAGCACACAGGAAGGGAGGGAACTGCCATTTGAATGTGGAAAGCTCAGTCCTGTAGCACAAACTCACCTAAGATGACATGGCTAGGCCAGGCGTGGTGGCGCACGCCTTTGAGCTCAACGCGAGGGAGGCAGAGCCAGGCTGATCTCTGACTTTGAGGACAGGGTGAGTTCCAGGGCCACCAGGGCTACATGGAGAAACCTTGTTGTGAAAAATAAACAAACAAAAAGGTGCCACAGCTACACAGCTAAGGGTGGGCAGGTCAGGGAGTTACCATGTGGTCTTTCCAATGCTTTATCTGACTTGTTCCTTGCTGCCACCTGTCTCAAAACGCAGGGCCAGTCTGGCACCTTTTATCTCCCTTGTGGGGACATGGGACCTCTGCTGGTGCCACCTCAACCCATGACCACCATGGCCACAGATAAGAACAATTCTGTCTGTAGACAGCAGTTTTTCCCCCCAGCCTGTCATCGTCAGAAAGCCCATGAAGGTAATGGATACGTATGAAATAAGGCCAGGCATTTCTCTGTCACCAACTCTGAGGTCAGCAAAAGAGAGACTACTGTGCCCAGCACCTGTCCCTGTGCAGAGGCGGAGAGAAGGAACACAGGGCCAGCTCTGCCTGACAACAGCTGGTCCACAACCACCCACCTACCCACCCACCCAGAGCCCTAGCAGGTAGCTCGGAGAAGGTGGCAGGAGCCTTCTGCTAGAATGTGCCTCTCTTCTTCATCACCTCCTCTTCCCAAGGTGGAGGTGATAAGGTCGCACCATCCGGGGTTTCATGCTTGACTTTATTCACGCATGCGTGTGTAACTGAACATCCGGGAAACGACAGGCAGGGTAGAGAAGCGAAGCAGGCGGGCCATTGGCCGCTCTGTGGCTTTGAGCACACAGCTCCTTACACAGGCTGCCAGTCTCTGGGTGAGGGTGGCTCCTGTTGCTATGGGGATGGAGGGACTGTCTACAGAACTGTTCATTAAGACACCTTGATGGCACACGATGCTCAATGTGTAAAGATTTTAAAAAAGACGGCTCATCTCTGTTTTGTCTTCCTGGAAGGGAGCTCTTTATATAAAACCAGCATGTTGACCTTTTAAGGGGGTAGGGAGGGTCCAGGCCATCTCATTTGGGGACACAGTGGTCCCAGCAGTCTTCACTGTTTATGGCACACACACACAGCAGCATCAGGACGGTGAATGGGTGCTTATGGCACACACACACAGCAGCATCAGGACGGTGAATGGGTCCCACCTGGAGCCTGAGCACACAGGAGGTTGCTGGATGAGCTATTCTTGTTCCTGTGAGTTAGTTGCCTGGTGTCCTTAGCTGCAAGTGTGTGCACCGTCTGATCTGTATATGAGAACTCATATCAGAGTCAGTACATGTATGTATGTATGTATGTGTGTGTATGTATATGTATGTGCGTGTATATGTGTATGTATTGTAAAGGTCCAGTTAGCAAATGTTTTATACTCTTTTCTTAACCCCAATTGCTGGCTTCCATTATTCAGAGTCCCTCCCCATAATTCTTGCCCTTAGTGGGTTTAAGAAGGATATTTAAGTGAGCTCAGAGGCCATCGGTAATACCTGAATTGCAAGGATGTCCCTGATGGTTCTTCTGCAAGGCTCATTCTTCATCCTTATCCCAAGCATCAAGATACCTTCCCACCCCACTCTATGACCCTGTGGCGTTCCCCTTTCTGTCTTTGTTTCTCCTCTCTCCCCTCTCCCCCCCTCCCTCCCTTCCTTTCCTGTTCTTAGTGCTTACTACAATTATACATCTAGCTTGTTTGTTTTTGTTAACCATTTCTCTCCAAGTCTCTTCCCAGAGGATATAAGCTTTTGCCTCTCTATTCAATTCATGGGCTGTCCCCAAGGACTGAGATTATCTTTGACCCACAACACAGGCATATATATTTGCATATTGAGTACATGAGTCAAATCCAATGAGATCTTTGATGGATGCAGAGACTAAGTGAAGTACAATGGGCATTATTTACAAAGCCCCAGGAGTGCCATCGGCCACCTATGTTACAAGGCGAGAGAGAAGCTAACTCAAGAGGCGGGGACTATCTCATCTCCTTGCTCCAGCTGAGGTCACTGCAGGTAAGGGCATAAATCCAAGATATTTATCTGAGAGACAGTAGGACTAAGTTTCAACCCCAATCCATCCCATGCTGGGGCAAAGCTACCAACCAGAACTCTTGTGCAGTTTTGTCAGTTTAGTTTGAACACAGATTATTGGCCGTTGGAAAAGCTGAGGGGCAGAGATATGTCTCTGAACTTTGCAAAACAAACAGGGTGGGCAATATTATGACCCAATTGGTAAACAATTGGTTTCAGGGCATAGCCTGGGGTGAGAGAGTAGAAAGAATCAAAGATGCAATAAAGTGTGGGAGGGAATCACTTTTTACAAATGTTATGCCTAGGCTTAGCTAGGGAAAACAAATTAAGATGTCTCAAAGCCAACGAGAAGTGTCAGCAAATCCTCAGGTCTTCCAAGGGCAAAGCCATCACCCACTCACTGCACCTGGCTCTGGGGCTCTGGCTCTGGGGGCGGCATGTACAAATCTGGTACCCAAGCCACAGAAAGCAGCTGTTTGGGAAAGTCCCTCATCCCGATGCTCTAGCTAGCTAAGCCCAGAGTGTCTGCATATAGACACCTTTCCCAGCAAAGAAAGAGGAGACATGGCAGACAAGAGGCGAAAGGAAGGTGATGTGAGCTTTTCACACATGCTTTCCCAGCCAGAGAACTCAGTCCCCTTTGAGGAATGTAATCTTGACCAAAGTTGTGGCTAGTACAAAAGAAGCGAAGAAATTGACTTAATAACTCCAAGTGGGTCAACTTGCACCATAAAGTGCTTTATAATTAAGATGCTTTTGAAACTGTAACTAGACCATAGTGTCTAGACATCAGGAGGCTCCAACGCACATCATCCTTCCTTGCCACCCACGGTTGTCATGTGACCCTAGCCTACAGCCTGCCACAAAACACGTTCTATTTTCTTTCTGAGAATACCTAAAAGGGCTTGTATCTGGAAGGCATCTCACAGCCCACTGGCAGGTGTGTCTGGAATTCCTTTACCAACACCATGCCTGAGCAAGAGTACTTGCTCTCTGGAGCAGGCCCTGGTGCCCCCTTACAGGGCCGTATGGAGAACGTAGGACTTCCGGGGTTCCAGGTGTATTGTGACATTGCTGTGACTATCTGGCGCTGACAGACAAACTTCTCCAGCTCAAACTGAGTGGAGGCACTGGGTGGCAAAGTAAGCGAGGGCACAGCTCAGGCCCTCCTCAACTGTGAGAAGAAAACAAGCCATTTGGATGCACCCAGCCACACACCTTATGCCACCCACCAGGCAAGAGGAAGGAAAAGCACGTCCATCATTCATTCACTTCTTCATCCTACAAACACTCAGATCAGCGCTCTTCAAGGCATCCTGTTGGTTGCCAGGGAACCAGAAACGCACAAGGCATGTTTCCTGTCTACATTTCCTTCCAGTTCAGCAAGGGGACACAGCTACCTAGGCAAAACAGAACTTAGCCACCTCGCACACCAAGGGCTGTGGAAGAGAGGCCTCCGCTGAGTGGGAAGGAAAGGAGGAGCAGGAGGAGTTGTGACCTAAAGAGGTCAAGTGCACACACGTGATCCAGAGGGAAGGGGGAGGAAGTCAAACCACAGATCCTCAGAGTGGGTGTGGTGGGGCTGTGAGCTGAGACTGCAAATCTAGAGGAAGGACGCGTAAGCAAGTGGGGGGGGGGAGCAGGGTGTAGGCAAGCACCGAGGCGCTCATGGAGGCATGGGGGGGGGCACAGCACCTGTAACTCTGACCCTGGGGGAAGCTGAGGCAGGAGGATCATGAGGTTGGGGATAGCCTGATCTATATACTGAGATCTTGTCTCAAGCACATCTACAATACGGGATGCAGTCAGAGAAGTGAAGAAAGATGAAGAAGCGACATGGAGCCTAGCCAGGGGGACCCTGGGCAGCTCAAACTATATGGACAAGGGAAGATCCCACAGGGAGGGAACCAGCCCCAGGCCTCTGGTGGAAGTGAGAAAAGTACACATACCATGCCAGGGAACACCCAGTCCCCTCTCCTAACAACTGGGAAGCAGGGCTGATTCCCCCCCTCCCAAGGAAGCGCAGTGCAGAAAGCCAGTCTTCAAAGCCACATGCCACCACGCCTCCACCTGCACCAGGAGCAGCAGAATCAACTACAGCCTGGTTTAGATGGTGGGACCACCGTTCACCACAGCTTTAGGGGAGGCATGGAGGCTGCCACTGCCTCGCCTCTATCTTGTGCTCTTTACTTTGCTTTCATCCTAGGGAAGAAATGCGTGCTCTCGCCCAGTACAGATCAGTCTAGTTTTACCCTTAGAAAGGGCACCGGCCAGGATGTGATCACTGAAGCACCTGATTCAAAGAGAATTATCTTACAGAGGTTCCCCTTGATTATGCAGTTGTTTCATGAATACAAGTTTTACAAACAGAGTGAAAAAAAAACCACATACACACACACACACACACAAAAAAAAACCAACCCAAAACCAACCAACCAAGACAACAAAACCCCAGCTCCGTGGGAATAGACTGAAGTGGGAATGTAATAATGGGGAGAAGCTGGAGGCATCACTGAGAGATCAGGTGTGAGGCCCTGGGCTTCGCCCCTACCCCAGTGCTGGGGAGGAAGGGAAAGCAGTGCGGGGGGATGGGGGAGAGAGTCTCCTGTCCCACCACAGACAGGACCCTCTCTTGCTTGAGAAAAACAGAGGAGAGGTTCATCCATCAGAGGCAGAGCAGAGGAAGGGACCAGCCCATCAGTGCTCACCAGAGCAGAGGAAGGGACCAGCCCATCAGTGCTCATCAGAGCAGAGCAAGGGACCAGTCCATTGGTGCTCATCAGAGCAGAGGAAGGGACCAGTCCATCGGTGCTCATTAGAGCAGAGGAAGGGACCAGTCCATCGGTGCTCATTAGACCACTCAGACTCCCAAGGGAAACTGGCCTACTGGTCCTCCCAAAGACCCAGCCTTAGCATCCTGGGGAGCAGGTCCAGGAGGGCAGGCTGGGCCCCGAGTCTCTCACCTTCATGCCAGGGGACTTCTGCCCACCCAGTTCCAAGAAGCTGCAATTCCTCACCCTTAAATTGGCTACTACTGAAAGAAACAGCTCCCACCAACTGCACAGCTAACCAACTGTCACCTTCAGGTGTAGCTCAGCTCTGCTCACCACACTTGTGCAGTGAGAGGCCATTTCTTCGGTTTGTTTGTTTGTTTGTTTGTTTTTGCATGTATATGTGTGTAGCAGCATGCATACATACATGAGTATATGTTCATGCATGTGTGAGTACATGTGTATGGGGTGCATGTGCATGTGTGTGAGTGCACGTAGGGGCCTAATGTTGAAGGAAGGTGTCTTCTTCAGTCCTTCTGTACTTCATGTATTGAGGCAGCATCCTTTGCTGAACCTAGAGCTTACCAACTTCAGCTGTTCTAACTAGCCAGCTGGCCTGGGGGTCCCTGTGCTAGGATCATAGATAGGTGGGTACATGTGGCCAGCATTTGCCTGTATGCCGGGGACCTGAAATCCAGACCTCATACTTGCACAGCAAATGTTCTATTTTCCCCATGTTCCCAGCCACCCCTGTGTTATTGATTTCACTTACAGATGAGAAAACTGAACCCGAGACTGAAAGTCTATCTGTGTTCTTTCTACTCCATGACAGGTAGAACGATGTGTTTGTGGGTTTTAAATACATACTTACATATATATACATATACATATATATATGTATATGTATATATATATACATATATATATCTCACTAAAGGGGAAGCTTACAGATAATACTTGCTACATGTATGAATCCAATGCATGTGGAAGGACTTTATAAGTTATAATGCTTTTTACAAGTGAGTCAACCCTGGCAATCAATGGACTGACAGATATCACAACCCATCTTGCTTCTTAAAAATGTTTTAGTGTGTGTGTGAGAGAGAGAGAGGGGGGTGGTGGTGGTGACATATGAGCATGTCATAGCATGCACAATGAGGTCACCGGACAACTTGCAAGAGTCAGTTCTCTCTTTCCACAATGTGGGTCCCAGGAATCGAACTCAGGTCATCAGCCTTGGCAGCGGGTGCCTTTACCCATTGAGCTCCCTCACTGGCCCTGTTCCTTACAAACGAGTGTTATCAAATTGACCTGCAATACACAGAACTGACTGCTTTCTTAAAAGGCAACAAACCTACTTTCAAAAGGTTGAAGGCTCAATTAAAGAGTCTAGTCTGTTTTCAACTAAGCCAACAGGAAAACAAAAAAGCTCCCAATCCACATCTGACCTCTTCTCCTGGCCTGCGTAAGCTAGTCTGGTTTGTTTTGTTTGCTTTTGAAACCCACTTCTTAAAAGCTCTGAGGAACGCTTTGCCACTTCCAAGGTTTCCAGTAATGGGGCAGACCCCAGTGAATCCCATAAACCGAAGCTACTCCTTGGGCTGTATAGATGGATGGCTTCCATTGCCTCGAGTCAGCGTTGGGGGTAGGAAGTGGGGGGATGGGGGTGTTAGGGGTATAGGGAGGGTGGAGAGGTGAGGGTGGGGAAGACAGCTCTCACAGCGCCACGGGCCAGGGAACCCAACAAGGACAGTTGGACCAACTAACTAGTTCTAGGATCCCACTGCTGAGCACCTACTGTGTGCCGACGAGGCATCTGCTATGTGAAGAAAGTGTAAGATGTCAAAGGCTCTACAGCATTTTGAAAACAAAGTCAGCACTATAGGCTGGCCATGGGGCTGGTGCTCAATTTGAAGCCATTTGTGGGATGCACAGTAGGGTAGCATAGTGCTGTCTGGGCTTCCTCCAGAACCCCAAGATTCTCCTCTTTTGTGCTTTATTTATGGGCTAGGACATCGTTGTCCTGGGGAGTTGAAGATCACAGCACAGGACAGAGACCCCAATAGCCAGAACCAAACACCCAGCTATGAACTGAAAGCTAGAGTGCTGCTCTGCTTCCGGCCCCGTGGCTCCGCCTTCCTACCTATGAAACACTTGCATCGCACATGCTTGCATCACACACGACAGTGCTGCTGGGAGCTTCCTGTTCCGTGCTAACCAGAGCAGCAGACAACAGCCTCAGCAGCTTGGACCAAGAAGGATACAAACCCAGAGGTCAATCATGGGGAGGCAGCTCCAGATCAGCCAGCAGGGGGGATATTCCCTCTAGCATGAAATGATAGGAATGGGTTTTATCCCAATAGTAGCTACATATTGCTAGCATTTGTGACAGTGCAATCTCTTCCCATCCATCCATTCTACTATCCAGCTATCTACCATAAATCAATCCATCTATCTATCACCCAACCATCTCCTTCCCCACCCCACCCCCGCACCCCCCTCGCAACCCATCCATCCATCTATCCTATCCCATCTGCCAATCTATCTATCCACCCTTATATCTATCCACAATCCATCTATCCAGCCATTCATCATTTACCCATTCATCCATCATCCAAGCAATTATTGTCCTTGTTAAATAAAAGTTAATAGTTATTTTAAGACTTTAAGAAAAAAAAGTTGCATTATTTTGCAAGCTCCAGAGGACCACATGGGAGGTGAGAGACTGGGCTGGGAAAGGGAGAGGGCAGGCAAGCCACAGGCAGACACCTAGGATGCCCACCACCCATGGAAATCGTGAATTTAGGCAGAGCAGTCAGGGAGTCTTCTCACTTGGAACCTTTGTTTCCTCCTCCAGAAGTAGAGCTCCGGTACCCCAGAGGCTGTGTGCACATACAGCATCTCCTGAGACTTGACAAGGAATTCAGAACTGTAAACCCCACAATGAGGGAGTTGCCCCTGCCATCATTCACCACTAAGAAAAGCTTGCCCAGTGCTCCCACCCAGCAGGCTGAGCAATGGGCACCAGCTCACTATTAAGTCAGTGGAAACACAGAAAGGCCTGGCGTAAGGCTTGGGAACATACAAAGCGGGAAGTCTGTGGAGCCTCTCAGAAAAGCCCAGTTTCTTCACAAATGACACCTCCTGCAGAGAAGACACTATGGGACACTCAGGAGCCAGGAATCCTAAAGAAGGGAAGCCTGGTCTCTTCGGATGACCCCTGACTGGAACTTTGATAGAGGCAGCTGGCAGTCACCTCTGCAGGGCTGCAGTGACATCCTGGCCAGAGGCAGACACCTATGCTCGGCCCCTAAGGGAGAAGTCATCACAAAGCAGCCCCCAGGCAGCAGGAAGCCACAACAGGGAGTCCCCGATGCACAGCAACAAAAGGCAAAGGCCATAACTATAACTCACACAGGGGCACTGGTCCTGGACACTTATTAATTATATTAACTTATCTAGGCTTCCAGGTTCCCTGTTAGGTGGGTGCTATTATCAACCTCACTTTGCAGTCGAGGCACAGAGAAGTTAAATAGCTTCCCTTGGTCACAGGACCACAGCAGGACATGAACCCAGGCTCCTGTGGCCCCATAGACCACGCCCCCAGCCACGCCCCCAGCCACGCCTCCACAGCCACTCTGATACCTCACTGCAGATGTGGGAGCATCAATGGCGGCTCTGAGCATGCCTTCCTCTCTGTGTACAGATGCAGGGTGGTTCCTCTCACCTCAGCAGCCCACAGCCAGCATCCTGCCCATGGTACTTAACACCTTGAATACACTATCAGCCTTTCTTGTCTTGGCTCCATCTCAGAAACGCTGGCTTCTTCACCTTGCATTATTTTGCAAGCTCCAGAGGAACACATGGGAGGTGAGAAACTGGGCTGGGAAAGGGAGAGGGCAGGCAAGCCACAGGCAGACACCTAGGATGCCAAGCCTCTGGGCATCATTCTAAGGAGCAGCACAGCCACCAGGCAACAGGGGCA
>OU015752.1:125385464-125436627 GCA_907169655.1 Acomys percivali | reverse complement strand
TCTTTCTTTCTTTCTTTCTTTCTTTCTTTCTTTCTTTCTTTCTTTCTCCCCTACCTCAGAAATCAGGATTTCTGATCAATATTTGGCATCCAAATTGAGCAGTCCTATAAGGGTGAAAATACTAGCTATTGGAAGACTTGGTACTAAAAAAAAATATATATATATATATATATAATATATATATTATAAGTAAATGTCATAGTTATTGTTTGCTAAAAACAATAGTTCATGTATGTTTGAGTTAAATCAAAGGTCTGATTAGAATAAAAGACAAAAAGAACGGAGTTTGGATGCATGCTGTCACATGGATGAATCTTGAAATCATTATGCTGACTGAAATGGCCACACAGAGGACATCAAATGCCTGACTCCCATCTCTGAAATACCTGCAACAGGAAAAACTACAGAGAAAGGGCAGGATGAGCGGAGCAGGGCCTACCGTTAGTGGGCTCAGAATTTCTATTTAGAGTGTTTAAAAGTTTTAGAAATAGAAACTGGTGCTGAGTGAGATGCTGCACATCTATAATCTCAGAACTCTAGAGGGGCAGGCAAGAGGATTGAGTTTGAAGCTACCCTGAACTATGTGAGATCCGATCTCAAAACAGACAGACAGATGGTTGAATAACACTATGTGATCGATGTCAGAATCGTATCCTTAAAACAGCTATAGTCACACATATATTTTACCAGAGTTAAAACACCCCAGTTTCCTGGTTTTCCAGGTGGTCATGTTGAACAGACAAAGCATAAGAGTCAAGCTACGGCCCATGTATGAGAGAGAACATACGTCATTTGTCCCTCTGGCCCTGGATCACTCAGTGCTATTTTTCCAGTCCTGTGAGGATCCTCTTCCTAGTACAGAAACTCCAGGTTGTCAAAGATGCAGAGAACAAGAGATGGCTGTGGCCACAATCCTAAACAAAACATGTCTACTTCCTCACCTAAGGCTCAGGGGACATTGCCAAGGAGATGGGCAGGAAGTGTGAGAGCCAGATGAGAGGGTGAGCTGTGAAGTGCTGTTCTCCAGACACAGTGCGAACAGCAGGATCACAAGCCACATGACTAAGGTTACCTCCACTCACACCACGCAGACCTACTCTACAGGAACAAGTCAAAGAAGGGGAGGGCTCACAGGGTCCTACCATTTACTGCTGAGCTACTGGCTATTAATTCTGGGAGAAGGGGAATCACTGTCTTTAGTTGTAGACCCACTTTCTGAGCCCACCTGACCCCAGGAGATAGCGCCAACCCCACAGACAGGCTGGAGGGAAACTGAGGCATGACAAAACAAACGTATAGATATAAACGTGATTAAGAGATTTGTGGAGAAGCGGGTGGGTAGACTAAGAATGGTGGGGAGGTGGCCGGGTGAGAGTGGTAAATATGCTTGCATACATGTGAGAAATTGTATGAAATAAATTCAATTAACAAATCAGCCAAGTGGATATGAGAACTGAAGGGATAGTGAAACACCCAGGGCTTTCTCTCCTTGGATTGAACAGTTGTCCCCTAGAGCAGGCCCTCAGAAGAACATGTTCCTTCTGCAGAATTCCCATATTCCCCCCCCCCCCTCTCTCTCTCTCTCTGTGTGTGTGTGTGTGTGTGTGTGTGTGTGTGTGATATCACCAGTCCAGAGAGATGCTCAGGTTAAGAACATTTTTTTGCTCTTTCTCCAGAGGACTCAAGTTCAGTTCCCAGCATCTACATGGCAGAGCACAAACACTTATAACTCCAGTTCCAGGGGATCTGATGCCCTCTCCTGGACTGCTTGGGCACTGCACACATGCGGCACACATACATACATAAATACTCACACACTTAAAATACAGATAAGCTTCTAAACCATTCCCTGTGTTCTCTCCGTGTGCCTCACATCATAGTTCTCTCAGGCAGCTCTGGCCTAGAGACACTGGCTACTGACCCTCTGGTGGCTACCTTTGCCCTGAATTCCTGCTGTAAAAGGAGTTTTTTCTTTTAGTCCCCATGGCTATTTGTGGCTACTTACCGTTGTTTGCAGCTGAACACACTCCTCGCTGACTCAGTAAGGGAGAAGAACTTAAAGGTTGGGCTTGGTGTTTTTCTGGGTAACTGCCCCACAGGAGATTTCCTTGCTATGGAAAATACCCATCCCGAAGGCTTTCCTTTTCTTCCTTCTTTCTTTCTTTTTAAACTTTTTAGTGATTCTTTGTGAATTTCATGCCATGAACCCCAATCCCACTCATCTCCCCATCCCTATCTATTCACCCTCTGCTCTTGTAACCTCGCTCACCTAACAAACAAACAAACAAACAAACCAAGCAAGCAAGCAAACACACATTCTCGCTGTGGAAGCTTCAGTGTGTCCCACAGGTTACCCTTGGAACCAAACAGCTTTCTTGCAAATGTTCACTGCAGTGAGTCATCGGTGTGGTTTGGGGCTCTGGCTTCTGCTACATGATCAATATTGGATCTTCACTGAGACTCCTCTCAAATAAACAAAAAGAAAGAGGAAGGAGAAGGGAGGAGGAAGAGGAGAAGAAGGAGAAGAGGAGGAGGAGAAGAGGAGGAAGATGAGGAGGAGGAAGATGAGGAGGAGGAGGAGGAGGAGGAGGAGGAGGAGGAGGAGGAAGAAGAAGAAGAAGAAGAAGAAGAAGAAGAAGAAGAAGAAGAAGAAGAAGAAGAAGAAGAAGAAGAAGAAGAACAAGAACAAGAAGAACAAGAAGAACAAGAAGCACTAGAACAACGATGACCACAACTACTACTACAAGAGCCTCAAGAAGCAGGGGAGGGGAAGCCAGGCAGCCTTTTCTGTGTAGGAAGCATAGCTTTCAACCTTCCATTCTTGCCTCCTGCCCTACCCAGCCATCCATTTATTTGGATAATCTGGCCAGAGACTCCCTAGGGCTTTGTGCAACCCTGGGTGGGCCAGGGACTGCGAGAAGAGTTTGTTTTTCTCCAAGAAAAAAGGAAGGCGGCTCTCCAGCCTTGCAGACCTATTGATGGGCTGATTTCCCACACCTCTTGGGAGCGGTGGCTGCAATCACTGTCCCTACCCCACAGGGGAGAGGTGCTCAGAGGCAAATGTGGACAGGTACTACATTAACAGCGAAAGGATCAGCTGGACAGCTTCCGCAAACTCCTCATACACCCTTGGGAATACCACGGCTCCCCTGGCTATAGCATCAGGAAAAAGCTACTTACCAGCTTCGGCATGCTTTTCTTTCTTTTCTGAGACAGGGTTTCACTATGAAGCCCCGATTGGTCTAGAACTCTCTATATAGACCGGTTGACTTTGAATTCAGAGAGCTGCTTACCTCTCCCTCGCAAGTGCTGGGATTATAGGCATGCACCACCATGCCAAGACCAGGTTTTGATTAATAAAAATTAGCTTCTCTTTTTCTTTACTTTGACAAGGGGTATCGCGTAGCCTAGGCTGGCTTCAGATTGGCTACATAAGCTGAGGATGAACTTGAACTTCTGTTCCTCCTGACCCTGCATCCTGAGTGCTGGGATTCCAGTCCTACGTCAGCATGCCTCACTTATGGGATGCTAAGGATGGGATCCCAGGGCTTCATGCATGCTAGGCAAGCACTCTACCAACTGAGATCTATCCTCGGCTCAATTAGCATTTTAAAACTGTATATTTAAATGCAGTTATTATTCAGTATTTATGGAGTTCTAGTAAACCTCTATTGCTTTCTCCACAGATACCAAAATCTGTGGCTTCCAAGTCTCTTGAATAAAATGTGGTATAGTGTTTGCATATAACCTGTGTATATCCTCCCATGCACTTTAAGTCATCTGTAGATCATTTATAACAATGCCAATAAAATGCAAATGGTAGGTAAATAGTTATTTTATTGTATCATCTAGGGAAGCACAAGGGGAAAATCCATGTATTTTGGGACAGACAAAATTATTTTTAAGTATTTTTGATCCATGGTTAGTTGAATCCATGGCTGACTGTGTCTCCACAAAATAAACCACAATGGACCCAGATTAGTGGCTTTGTATGAAGCTAGTACAAAGAGAGATGATCTCCTCAGTAAAATGTTGGCAGGAAGTGGCCTTGAACAGACATCACACACTTCCTTGAGATAGGCAAGGTGCAACAGTTATCACAACCTTCCATCTCCAGGCTGGTCCTGTGGCAGGGTCAGTGGTCTCTGGCCAGGTGAGTGGGCAGATCCAGAATTCGCCTCAACTAGCCCTTCCACAGAGTACAGCATTTCACAGCCCAGAGACAGAACCACCTCTGCCTTACCAGCTGCCTGTACCTGTCCATATTAGGTAAAGAGGCACTTGACCTGCTGTAGCCTCCTGATGACTTCAGAAGTCAGGAATGTCCGATAGGCTTATCCAAGCAGGAGATAGCAGCTGAGTGCTCCCAACTTCACCCTTTCTGCTCCTAACTCCCTCTCCCACCCTTGGCTTCAGGCCTCCCTGGTAGCTTCACTAGGGCAGAAAGCTGGGTCATGTGTGAGAACTGGGATGGGGGATCTACATGGGGAGGTGGTGCTGAGGCAGCCCTGGGCAAGAAAATGGTGTGGTGTGCCAACCCAGCTGGATGCTCCCCAAATACACACAGATAAAGTGACCATTTACAATATTTTTGTTTTGCTTTGCTTTGCTTTCATCGTGTCAATGGTGCCAGTCTCTGACTGGGGACATAAGTCCATGGGTCATTTTCTGCCAAGTGTGTCTTTAGGCAAGGCAGACCATGCCTACTTGGTCTGCAATGATCACCTATTATTACAGAGCAAGCCCAGGAAGGTGCTACAAGGAGCTCTGGGCTGGGAGGTGGGGTTTCCAGTTTCAGGTGGTTGAGGTGAGGAGTCTCATGGTTCTCCGGGTTCTATTTTTGAGTTCGGGACCCTTTCCTTGCAGCCTGAGCCCCTCCCCCCCAACACAGAACATCTTTTCCTCATCTCTTCCTCTGATTCATCTATCCATCCTACTTTCTCAGGCTTTTCCCATGCCCTCTCCTCTTTCTTTCCCATCACACAAGCACTGTTTCTTTCTAGATTGCTTCTCTTCTGTCTTCAGCTCTACAAGAGACTCCTACTTACCTGGAAAACCCCTACACCATTCCCCTCTTCCTGGAAGCATTTCCAGACCACTTCAGCCTGTTAGTCATTTGTTTTCCTATGTTCCTGCGTATTGGGGTGCACAGGCCTCTCACAGCACTTGAGATGTCAATGATCTGATGGCTCAGTGTTTGCTGATCACTCACTATACAGTAGGCAACACTTAGGGACTCCACAAGGATGCTATCTACCTCTAACAGTCCCTCTACAAAATAGATACACTGCTGTTCTTATTTGACAGAGAGGGCAGAGATAGTCGAGCAGCCTACAGAATTATGGAAAGATTTATAGATGCCTAGAGAAGAATTTGGTGAATAGTATTAGCTTAATAACACTCATCTTGTGAATTATTAAACATATAGATGAATAAGGAAGTAATTACATTCCTGTCTGCATTATAAAAAGCTTAAATGAGAACTTGTTGTTGTTGTTGTTTAAAGACAAAGTCTCATGTAGCTCAGGCTCACCCTGAAATTCGGGTCTTCCTGCCGTTACCTCCCTAGTGCTAGGATTACAGGCATGGGCAACCACACAAAACTTGAGAACTGCTTCTTTTATATAATTTAAATTTTTTATTATTATTGTGTGTAGGGAGATGCATGCCATTGAATGTGTGTGGAGGTCAGAAGCTATCTTTGTGGAGGCTGGTTCGCTCCTTCCACCATTGTGTGAGTTCCAGGGATTGAACTCGGGTCAGCAGGCTTGCATGACAGCACCCTTTATGCATTGAACCATCTCAGCATCTCACCAGGCGTGTTTGTTTGACAGTATCTTATATAACTCAGACTGGCTTTGAACACCATGTAGAAGGTATATTAATGCCTTCATAACCATCTTTCAAACTGTCTTTACTGTTGAGTGCCTAGCTGAGGTATAATGACCTACAAATACTTACTACTGGGGCAAACCACGAGACTCCCAAACCCTAGCCATGCTACTCATTGGCTCCCCTGAAACAGCTGTGGCTGCCAGTGCTTCCAGCATGTCACCTGCGAAATGAAAGGAACTCTATTCTCTTAAGTTGCTTCTAGTGTTATTACATAAGTGCATGGATTTAGTGGTGTGACAACTCCACACCAAATTGCATACTGCAGGCTCATCTGGGCCTGGCGTACTAACTACCCACCTGGATGTCACATCTGTGCTAGGTGTGGCCCTAGTGCAAAGGTGATACCAATCTCAAAAGAGTTCATATGGTTTGGTCCTTGGTTCACCTCATTCTTATCCAGAGCCGCACCCAGGAAATAAATTATGAAGTGCCTAACGAAACCCTCGTAAATATTAACAGGTCATAAACAACTATCTCAGGCTGGATTATGCAATGCGCACTATGCCAGTGCTCTGAAGACCTATAGGTCTCTCTCATGTCTACGTATGGCCACTGCAGCTCTTCTGCTCCTAGTGGATCTTGGCCCTCCCCCTGCTGCCACCAGCACATATGCAGGTATGTGTGCCTAGAGATTTGGGCGCAACCACAGTGCTTAGCACCTGAAGTTGGGGGTAGTTGGCTGGTAAGCCCAAATCAACTCCAGATTAGTGTTGGATCATGTTCCCCTCAATAGAAAGAAGGGGTCCAAACAAAATGGCATTTGTTCCCACTCATGCCTGTGGCTAATTGGGAGCTTTAATTAAGCCTGGCATGCAACACACCTGTATTATCTGGAACAGCATTTATGATCAGCCACACGTTTGCTACGGTCTAGTATTTCTTATCTGACTGATGCTAGGCATAAACTATTATGTCAAAGGAAACAAACACTCTGTGTGAACAAGACAGGGTCTGTCGTGTGGAAGGACAGGTGGGACCCATCTCCTGTGATTTGGCCTGACTCACAAGAAAAGCAGCAGCCGTCACCCATGCATGAGGAGGGCCTAGCCAGAAAAAAAAAATGTACCCAGTAAAAGCGGAGAACACCTGCGTTTGTCTGCACGCCCACAGTGCTTGGAAGCTGCCCCGCCTCATGTCAACCATGTGATGCTTGGAAGGGTCATCAGCTACAGTACCCACCTTTCCTGGATTTCATCATTATAAATCCAGAGGCAGACCAATCAAAAACTCATCGCTGAGCCCCAAGAGAAAGAGGTACCTTTTGAATCACAGACCTGTCAAGATGGGACTCAGACATCCCAAGAGGAGAGACACCTGCCTGTGGTATAAGGCAATGGAGCAAAACATCCAATGTGGATGGAAGGAGAGAGGATGGTAAAGACTGCATGGCAGACCATCCTACCTCCACGCCTGAATGCTTTCCCTGCCGGCTTGACTGGTTCGTGCTGGGTTTCTGACCTCACAGAGTCTCAGTCTAGACTGCCACTGCATTTTTCCAGACTCTTCCACTCCTCAGCACAGGCAGTTTTTATAACATGGGCTCTTGCACGTTAGAACAGCCTCTATTTCTCCTCACAAACCGGGCATAACAACTCAAACTTAGAGTCACCCCTAGTTAGCACCACTAACTAAAGATGTCCTCCTTTTCTTTGTATCTCGGGGACCCACAGTGATCAGCCAGTCACAAGGCCTGAGGACTCTGCTGCTTCAGGCCACTAGGGCTTGTAAAATAGGACAGCCCAGACAAGCCAGGCCACTCTCTTTCTGATGATTTTTTTTTTCAAAGCACATCTTCAGAGCCAGGCATGGTCTCTAGTCAGCTTAGAGACCAGGATATGGATGCGGAAGATGAGGCGCTCAAGGACAGCCACTGACACATAGTGAGTTCGTGGCCAGCCTGGGCTACCTGAGACCTGGTCTCAAAGCAAAAGACACCGCGCAAGCCAACCTTCCTCTCATGCCCTGCTGGCTAACTCCCTCAGAGAGCTCACCTTTGGATCAGCCACCCAGGCAATGCCATTCCCTAATAAAATAGTTCTGCTGGGCAACTGTAATCCTAGCACGGACAAAAGAGGATTGCCATGAGTTCAAAGCCAGCCTGGGATAACAATTCTAAAAAATCCTCCATGAACAACAGTGTGTCAAATACTAACCATACAAACTTCTTTCTATGGTACTAAAGTCCTTATGACCTTCTTGGGGGTGGCAGGAACCATACACAGGGTCCTTTTTAAAAAGAAAGCCACTGGGGCTGGAGAGATGGCTCAGAGATTAAGAGCACTGGCTGTTCTTCCAAAGGTCCTGAGTTCAATTCCTAGCAACCACATGGTGACTCACAACCATCTATAATGAGATCTGGTGCCCTCTCCTGGTGTGTAGGCACATGCAGGCAGAATACTGTATAAATAATAAATAAATAAACAAATAACTAAGTCTTAAAGAAAGAAAGAGAGCCATCACATACAATGACTGGAAAGGGTTACTCTGAAGTCCCTCCACACTTGCCTTGGCCCCAGTTCCCCAGGGAGCCGTGAACCAGGAAATTACAACTTTGAAGGAAGGCATCAGTGGAAGTGGCACCCAGGGCATCTGTCTTCGCCCCTTTCCTTTGCCAACTCTGGTATCCTCTGCTTGAGGCTAGAGCATGGCAAGTTATTAGGCCAGCACTGGGGGGAAAGGGCAGTCTTCTTCTTAGGGCTGAAGTGCACATGGTTTCAGTACAGTTGGACCGCTCTCCTGTACTCTGCACATTGGTGCACTGGGCTCAGGAGCTTGGCAGCTGTCTCCCTGGGGCAAAGGAAAGCAGCCGTATCCCACGGTGGCCTCAGCCACTCCCCATCACCAAAACAAAAACACAACAGGCTCCATTGCCATGGAGAGTTCAATCCTCTTGTCCTGGGCTTGGCACGGAACAGAATTCCATGGGCTCTGCTGAGCTACCTCCCGAGAGGTCTGAATACTGTGCATTCAACGTTAACCTAAACACCCAGCCTGGACCTGTACCAGAGACAGTCCTCCAGGGCCAGCAATTAATCTTGGCTTTAGCAGCCTATCAGGTGGTGGCATGTCAGAGATGTCAGAGGTGTGATGTTCTGGGCTCTGGGTTCACTGATGCTGCCAACCATACACCATAGTGGACACAACCAGTCCATGGGGGAGTTAGTAACTGGTGTGCCCCTGAGCAGAGACTTAGAACCTAGGGAAGGGGCAATGAGGTGGTAAGGAGACCAGAGACTTACTTCTCAGTTTATCAATTGAAAACAGGGAGTGGGTCTGGGGAGATGGCTCGGTGAGTACAAAGCTTGCTGTGTGGACGTAAGGATCTGAGTTCTAACCACCAGCACCCAAGTAAAACCTAGGCATAGAGACAGACACCTGTAAGCCCAGCCCTGAGGGGACAGAGACAGGTGGCTCCTAGGTGCTTACTGGCCATCCAGCCTAGCTGAAACGACAGGCCTAGGTTCAGAAAAAGAGCCTGTCTTAAAAGAACAGAGTAGAGATCAATAGAAGGCAAGGCCTGAAGTTGACCTCTGGCCTCTTCATATGCACACACACCCCACACAACAAAACCCAGACAGGGGTCTTTCTAAAATGTGTGTTTCTAGTAGACAACCACTTACATGACACTTCTTAGGTAACACTGCTTAAGCTGTAGAGTCAGACAGAGCCAGCCAGCATGCCTTCTGGAAGTATGAACCCAGCTAAAGCAATTGCCTTCTCAATCTATGCATCTGTAAAGCCATCCATAGACCTGCTGTAGGTGTTCACCGGGCTCACAGACAAAAGGTACCTTGTACACAGAAGCTGCTCAATAAACAATAGGGCCCACGGGCGGCCAGGCTGTAGAGACAGGAAGTAGGAAGTAGGATGGTTGACATTTGCTTTACTCCCTCCACTTTGCTTTGGTTCCCTTCCTTGCAGAAGGTACAGAGGGGCAGCTGTGGCCACCACCCTCAAGGGACTAAAGGGCTGATCTCAATCCAGACAAAGGAAGCCTTCCGGGACTGGAGAGATGGCTCAGAGGTTAAGAGCACTGTCTGCTCTTCCAGAGGACCTGAGTTCAATTCCCAGCAACCACATGGTGGCTCATAACCATTTAGAATGAGATCTGGTGCCCTCTTCTGGCCTGCAGGTACACACTATATGCATAATAAATAAATCTTAAAAAAAAAAAAATAGAAAGAAAGCCTTCCCCTGAGAGCCACGATACAGCACCCACAAACCCATCCATTGAAAACCTCCAAATGGCAAGCACAGTAGCTCTTCGGCTTCCTGTCCCATGAGGGAGAGAGGCGTCCACGGGGTCCCCTTTACCTTGGTGTTCACGCAGGCTTTCCCTCGCCTATACTCCTTGTGAGAGCCACGTTTGTCCAGCTTGTGCCACAGGGCTTTGGCCTTCCAGGTGTTCACCTTGGACTTGAGCTGGGAGTAGAAGTTCCTATGGTCCAGCGGATCGAGGTCCAGGAGGCAGGTGAGGATGTTGAAGGCCTGGAGGGTCCCTTTGCATGTGGTAGCTTGCACGAAGTTCTCAAAGACCTGGCCGGCCTGGGCCTGCTTCTCGTCTTCATTTTCTCCCATGGTTCAGGAGCTGTGTGGAACAGTGGTGCGGAAGAGTCAGAGGGAGTTACCGGAAGGTGCTGGGTAAAGCAGTGCACCTGCAGAGGGAGGCATCAACAGACCAGCCTTACATCCTTTAAGGCACTAAAGGCCTGATCTTGATCCTGCACATGCACCACTCCACCTGGACCATATCTGGAGGAAGGTCCATCGAACCTTCTAGCCCGGCATGCCGCCTTGCTAGCAACCTCTCTCTCCCCAGCCCCCACTCTTCCCCTTGGCTGGAGAACTGCAGATTGCACAAAGCTATATAAATATACTTCGGAGAATGTCAACAGGACCTCAGCAATTGAGCTCCAAGTCAGATGGCTCTGGAAACAGTGAATAGGAAAAGGCCAGAAAGGATTTATTCCCCCTACGGAAAACCCACCATTCTCGGTGTTGCGCATTGAGAAACATAAATTCCGCCTGGTTGTAATTATGTGAATGCCCAGGCAAAAACCCCATTGTCCATCTCCCTCCAGGCTCCACAATCTCTTCCCTGATTACCATGGGATAAGACTTCCCCTATACAAGTGACAAACGATAACCTCTCAAAACTTATCTTTCTGGAATCTGCTGGAAGCACATCACATCTACCTCAATCAGACACCCAGAAGACAGACTCATATGGCCTTGTCTCTGCCAGTAATAAAAGAAGCCCATTCTGTGCAAGACCAAGCAGGGAGCTGTTCAAACAAGTGCTCGGGCTGGCGTAAGGGAGACAGTCAATGGAGCATTCATTCGCATCGCTGAAATAGCTTGCTTGGATTTGGGGCATCCTTCCCTCCATCCATCCCTCCGTGTCCCTCCACCCTCTCTTTGTGCCACCATTCGAACCTCAAGCATTTCTTAGGAAAAAAATCATTTCAGCTTCAAAGGAATGAAAACAAAGGCAGACCACTTCCCCAAAGCAAAGCTGTTTTTCCCACTCAAAATGCATGGAGAGTGCAGGAAGGTCAGTGTGAGGGACTTGGGCTGGCCCAGCTGCTTGGGTACTGAGGAGTCTGGCAACAGGGGACCTGACAATGCACAGAATAAATGGTCCCTAGGCATCTTCACTCTTTCCAAATGGGATCATTTATGGAGGGCACATCTGAGTTGGAGGTTAGTTTTAAAATACCCAAAGCAGTCAGGAGGCTATGTATTTTTTTTTTCCCCTGCAATCTCTGACTCATCCACAAGAGTTTCTGGGGCCATGGCTAGTATCGGCATCACCCTGAGTGCTGGGAATGGAGAGAAGGCTGATGTAGAGATAGATCCCATCCGGGGAAGAAGAAAGAATGGTGGATAGAGGAGCACTTGTGGGATTTGGACAAAGAGCCTGGGGGGTGGGGTCCCCCAGAGAAGCAGGTGTCCCATTGAGCCTGAAGAAGTCTCCAGGAGATGCCAAATTGCATCTACTTAGGAAGGCGGAGGGAGGGTTCCAGTACAGAAGGGGGAACATTGTGGGCCAGGGAGACACTGTTCAGAGGCATGAGTCTGAAAAGAGCTGGTATAGTTACAGCAACAGCAAATTCAAGGTGTTAGCAGGGTAAGCTTTCTGGGGGAAAAAAAAAAAAGATAGGTTAGGGTTTCTGAGACAAATCGTGGAGTATCCCTCCAGGCCAAGGGGTAACATGGCTCATGAGGGAGCCTGCCCTCCCCCTAATGATCTCCTAGGAGTGTCCACTGTGCCTGGCGCTGTGCCCACATGGAGATTAACCCCCACCCCCATGCAAGGTCTTACCAGTTTGTATGCATTGGCCAGGCCCATCTTCCAGAAAGGCCCATCCTGCTACCCTGATCCACGCCACCCTACATGTTACACAGGAGGAGAGGGCTGGCAACGCCGATGCCCTGCCTAGTTTAGAGGGGACATGAATTCCTCCACTTGTGCTCCCTCGGCTCCTCTAACCTCCCGGGCACTTGCTTGGCATCTCTCACATCAACACTGTGGCCTCTCATGTCTCATCTTTCTCTGCATGTCACTCTTGCCACCCAGAGAGCACTGACAGAGAGCAAGACTCATCCGTGTCAGTGTGTTCATATTCCCAGACTTGTCTGTCTTTGGAACCGTAGCAGCGTGGCACTGAATAAGGGGTGTGGATGGCAAACAATGCTCCCAGGGTTCTAACGAAGCCTCACAGTTCCTCCTGAGGATGAGGTGGAGTGACTTTGGAGCTATAGGAGCAGGGAGGAGAAGCCCCCTCGCTGCCACACAACCTCACACAAGCCACTCAGACCCAGGAAGTGCTGGGCATGTGTGTCATGCTAAGGTATGCAATGCATGCAATGTGTGTTGCATCC
Source organism: Acomys percivali (assembly GCA_907169655.1). Taxonomy (NCBI): domain Eukaryota; kingdom Metazoa; phylum Chordata; class Mammalia; order Rodentia; family Muridae; genus Acomys; species Acomys percivali. The sequence goes on along the minus strand of OU015752.1, from coordinate 125,423,847 downwards.
AAATCCACTTTTCACTCATCGCTTCTTGTCTAGAATCTATCTAAAACTGCACGCCACTGCCAAGTATCAAGCCAGATCTGTCTCCCGGGCGACAATTTACAAACTGGAAGAACTCGTCTCCTCTCTCCTGAAAGCACTTAAGTCTTAGAATTCACTACAGGACGAGGCAAAGGCGGTGCTGAGGGTCTGGGGGTGTGAGAGCTCTCAGAACCTCCTCTTATCTAGGGTGTGATAAGAGAAAGGGGGAGAGAAAGGGCCCATGGGAGGAGTTAAGTTTGGCCTTGGTACCTTCCAGTGCCAAGCTTGAACATGCCTTCCTGGATCTAAACAGTATCCACTTTTTAAAAGACTGGATTGCCAAGTCATGCCACTTTGAGAGGGCATAGTCGCATGGCAAGAAGCCATCTTTGTGGGAACATCAAATCATTTATTTAGTCAGGGAAACCTGTGTCTGAAGCTGGTCTCAAGCACTCGCTAGCTGTGTGCTGTGAGACAATGTCACCTCAGTTGGTAGCCTCAGTTTTCTTGTCTGCATGATGGGGACAATACTTCTTACACCATAGAGTTACAAGAGAGAAAAAGCAATCAGGGTTGGGATGTACTTAGTGTTTGCTAGCCTTGTAATTAGCACTAGTCTTTCAATGGCTCAAACATAAAGGCAAAAAGAAACATAACTCATGGCTTACACTGGCTTTCCAAAGCATTTGCTCAGCATACATAGACTCCTCAGTTGAGCCCCAGAACTGACCAAAAAAAAAAAAAAAAAAAAAAAAAAAATCCCAAACTCTGCTAGACCTGGCTCCTATGTCAAGAAGTTTAATATATTCTAAAACTACAGGACAAGGCATATCCTAGTAATCTCAGCTTTTGGGGAGTATGCCACGTGTGTTGGCCAGCCTGGGCTACATAGGAAGCCCCCGTCTTGCATAAAACAAAACAAACAAGCACTCTAGAGCATCAATTCAGAAGATCTAGGTCTGAGCTAGATTCTCAGCTATATAGTCTTGGACAAATCACTGAATTTGTGAGTTTTAATTTCCCCACATGCCAAGGGGGAATCTCACCCAGGAAGTTTTGATCATAAACTGAAAACAGAGTTGCAGACAGGCAGTGCTGGTCAGGGGCCTGCCTAGCACTGAGAGGGACATGGTGAGTGTGAGGTTTAAGCTTCCATTTCTTTGGCGATTTGGGGGTTAGTGACCCTTGGAGAATACTCCTCCTAGTTCCAAACGACAAAGGTCAAAAACTGTTAAAGCGGCTGAGCTTGTTGGCCCAAGCCTGTAATCCCAGTATTGTCAAGATAGAAGCCAAGAAGTTAGGCAGGCAATCCCTAGCTACATAGTGAGTTCAAGGCCATCCTGGGCTACATGAGACCACAGCATCTCAGAAACAAGATGAATCTATCAACCAGAGGCTCCTGTGTGGCTGGTTCTTGGTAGCCTGCCCTTCTAACCACCGCCCAGATGTTGCCTCTCTGGAGTTTGAAATGTAATAGAAATAGAACCAACTAGCTAGAAATATGCAGGGGTTTGCACTTTCTGGGAAGAAACAAGATGTGATGGTCGTTTCCAGGAATAGCCTGAAGTAGTTTGGGCTTTGTTGACTGAGTCCCTTATTTGTGGTTTGTTCAGTTTTCCTGCCAATGTGACTTCATGAGTCACAAAGATATTCCCTTCCCTACCTCTGAGCATCGAAAACAAGCAGAGCCCTGGATTGCAGGTGACAGCATAGTGATCGGCACCTAGGTCAAGGTTTGCACCAAGACCCTCCATCCCTTCAAGTAGAGGGATGGGGACTCCTGAGCCCAGGTTGGCCTGTGCCAGGTTGGCCCCACCACCTACCTGACAGTCAATGTGATATTATGGCAATGTCGTGGGTGGAGTTCCTGAAAACCTATGGAGGCCTGGAGGGGGACATGGGTAGCCATGTCCAGGAGAGACACTCAATCCTTTCCTCTTGCCTTGGGCCCCACAGATCTGTTTCAAGGTCAGTGCAACCTAAGAACGAAACCCTTGTGTTGTTTTCATGCCAGCCTGCCCTCCCCATCTCTCAGGTCTGCTGTAGCAAGAGATAAAACTCCGGGGGAGTCTCAACAATGACAAGGGTGTCGCCCTGTCCTTATTGTGGACGGAAAAAGACCACCAACCTGTTAGCCTTGTATACTGTAGAAAACGGGTCACAGCTATCCGAATCCCTAAGCTGACGTAAAGCCAACCCAACTAGGTCTCTGTGGAGGCCAGCAAGGACAGGAAGCCCTGGTCCATAGGTGGCCTGAAACCCTAACTTCCCATCTGGTCCCCCCATCCCTCAGAGCACCATGCAGCCAACATGAACCAGGAGCAACTCCAGACCCGGCAACACAGGCCTATTAGCCTAGCTACTCAAGAAGCTAAGGCAGGAGGATGGCAGGTTTGGAGTCTATCTGGGCTATAGTTAGTTCAAGACAAACGTGGGAAGCCTAGTAAGACCCTGTCTTAAATAAAAGGTGAAAAGAGGGCTGGGGAGCTAGCTCAAGGGAAGAATTTTTTGGCATGAGTGAGGCCCAGAGTACAACCCCAGTTCTGGAAAAAAAAGGGGGTGTGGGGGGGGACTCTGAGGTAGAGAGGGAATGAAGAGCCATGTGTTTCCGTGTTCTGGGCTCTGTGACTCCCACAGTGAGATGAGCATCACCTTCCAGGCCTTCCACTTGCACCCTTGCCTCAGAAATCCCAGTCTGCCCTGGAGAGAGGCAGCGTCTAGTCAAAGCTGTCTTTGATGCCTGATCTCATCCTCAAGCTTGCCCACAGGAGGCAGAAGCCCTTTCTATTCAGCCTGCCAGGAAGCTCTCTAGGAAGGGAGAATGAGAAAGATAGCTAGGGACATTCTGTGGTAATACCAACCAGACCCCCAGCTGTGGTGGGGCTGGGATAACCTGTCACCCCTTGCCTGGAGAACATTCTAGTCCACTGTAGGTCCTAGTCTTCCATTCTTGCTTCTGTCCTATGATCCTGTATTCTACTTCCTTGTTCCGGGCCTTTCAGCCCCTTTCCTCCCCTGTCAGTGATGCCTGTGGTCTGGTTTGAAGTAGCTTCACACTTCACCACTTCCTGGCCTCCACCCACCACTCTCTTGAGCCACACACAATGCCACGAACCAGGATGACCCATGGAATCAGTTGCCAGTCCACAGCCTCCAGGGTCTTACTACCTGTGCCCTGTATCAGAAGATAACTATATGCCAGGAGGTGGCAAGAAGAGGGAACAACAGCTAGCCAGCATTATCTGAGGCCACTACCTGGCAGGTAGTTTCACCCAGGTGTGGTGGCAATAAGCCTGTATATTGTGTGTTGTGTGTTCTCTCTCTCTCTCTCTCTCTCTCTCTCTCTCTCTCAAAAATGAACTCATTTCAAAACTTGTCCATAGCTTCCTTGTCTCTATAATGTAACTTTACCTTTGTCATTTGTGGTAGCTAGTTTACATGTGTTTGTGTATCTGTGGGAGTGTGTGTGTATCTATGGGCATACGTGTGTGTGTGTGTGTGTGTGTGTGTGTGTGTGTGTGTGTGTATGTGTATGTGTATCATGTATATATGTATATTTTAAATTTCCTTCCACAAGAATTTTTGGCCATACCCCACATCTCCAGCTAAACCTTTCTTCAGAGCCTCCTAGGAGAATTCCCGTGTGAGGAGAGCTGAGCTTCAGTCATTGACTGCTCTTTGCCCTGAACCCTGCTGGGGTGCTTAATGCTACCCAAACCCCTTCATCCACATCCTCAGTCAACTGCCTGTGACTGACAGGGAAAATGAAGGGTCCAGGATAAGTGGCCTTATCAGGGCCACATGGGCAGATACAGAACAGGCTGTGAGGGAGTCCAGCCCCCTCTCATAGTGGGACCTACACTCTCAGCCTCCATGGATGAGTGCCATGTAACAGAAATAGCATGTGTGCTTGCTCATGTCTTCCCAGCCAGCCCCCAATTACACTGGTTAAGTAATGCAGCCTGTGACAATCTTGAACACGGCTTCTTGAGCCACAGCATCTTAAATAAGGAAGGATTAGCGAGTCTTTATCTAGCTCTCAAAATTTCTATACGACACACACACAGTTCAAGTAACTCCTTCCTGTTGACATGCCCCAAATCCAGGCCTATCTTTTCCCTGCTTGTCTTACTGAGCACAAGAGGTGGCCTCTTGCACCTCATGTGTCCCAGCTATGCTCAGTGCTGGGTTTTCATCAGACCTCAGTCATCAGTGCTCACCTGGATCACCTCCCTGGCTGTCTCCTCCAGAAAAGGAAGAGCAGTCCTGTGCAAAGCCCTTCTGGTGGGAAGACCAGCGAGGGTTGAACCCCAACAAGGTAAGTTCCCTTGAAGAATCTCTACTTTCTGGACCACAGGGCCCTGAAGGCCAGTGTAGCAGAGCCCATTCCAGAGACTCAACATCCTTAGCCAAGCATGGCGGTTCACACCTGCAATGGCTATACTCCAAAGGCCAAAAGAAGGGGTTGCCACAAGTTCAAAGCCAACCTCAGCTACGTAGTGAGTTCTAGAACATACTAAGGTATATAAGGAAATGCTTTCTCAAATAATCTAAAGACTAGCAATAACATTAACAACAACAACAACAAAACCTAAAGGGTCATGTCCTTCCATGGCAGTGTGGAATAGAAATAAGAGTGCTGTCCACCTGTGCCTTCCAAACACCTAAAGCCAATATACTCAGTCAGCAAACTGACACACATCGCACTACACACAGAGCCTGCCTGTGCTACCAACACTTGGCACGCTGCTCTGTAGGTCTGTGGGCTGGTGACCACACATTGGGATCACCAAAGAATGCTGTGATCTCAAACTTCTAGTTTCCTGAAGGCTAGCTTGCTTGTCTCAAGGTAGACAATGGGAGGCACCACAGCAAGCCAGTTCAGAGACAGAAGGAGAGTGGAACTGGGCATGGCAGGACATGCCTTTAATCCCAGAAGTTGGGAGGTTGACAAAACAGAATTATGCTTGGAGACCAGGCTAGGCTACTTAACAAGGCTCTCAAGAAAACCTTTAAAAAAATTACACCCTTCCCATGTGCACGATAGATTCATTCAGCCATGTCACATCTGGCGTGTGCTTACAGGATCCTGCAGTGAATCCACCATGGAAAGCTGTGTTCTTAGTTAGACACTAGGTACTATTCATAGCAAAAAAGTTCAGAGACAGAAAATAGAATGGAGTTGGGCATAGCAGGGCATGCCTATAATTCATAATCCCAGCACTCACGAGACTGAGGCAAGAGGATCATGCTTCAAGGCCCACCTGACTACAGAGCAAGACCCTGTGTCCCCCCCCCCCAAAAAAAAAACAAAACAAAAAAACAAAGCCAAGAGAATGGAAGTTGCCAGATTCTGAAGGAGAAGAGATGGGAAGCTCTTGGCAAGACAGAGCTTTGGTGTAGGCTGATGAAAATGTACTGTGGATGGATGGTGGTGACAGCTGGGCCACAATGTGAATGTCCTTTGTGCCGCGAAACTGTCCACTCAACGCAGTCAAAATGGTAAATCTCATGTTATGCATATTTCACCACAGAAATAACAAACAATCAAATCCATACAAAACCACGAAGACCACCACCCAAGTGTGGTGCCCAAGGCCTGGGTAGAGAATGGGCAGTGCCATTTACAGTGAAGTCCACTTTCTAAACCATAGCAAACAAAGTAAACCATTACACAAATGCAAGAAAAACATTGGTTCTTGTTTGGTGATGTGCCACGGTTTAAATTTTTTTTCCAAAGTTATCTAGGTTTCTCTCGTTCTTCCCTTCACATCCCACTTGAGCCCAAGAAGCATCTGGAAGCTCAACTCTACCAAGCTCACACTGTTACCTTTTACCCTCTTCCATGGGACCTCACACGAACACATTTCTTTTCATTTGGCACCTATGAAATCCATTTCAATACTCCTGGGGAAATGGGAAACACAGGATCGTTTGTGTTAGCTTCCAAAGCCACCACACATCACCGTCACCTGGGAGAACACTCCAATCCCCCAGGCCCGGTGGCTCCTGTCTAGTACTACCTGGGACTGCTCCTCTGATGCAGGGACCAGTCACACCTGCATGAGCAGAATCTTGAAAGCTTGGAGATGCATCTGGACCAGTCCAGCACTGTACGCAATCTCCATCATGTACAAACACTGGATGTGTTATCGCAGCTCTGTCCCTTGATCAAGGCCCCCCATATTTTTTGTTGACTAACAACCATGTTAAAGATGCTACCTGATCCTCTTGATTCATTAGAATCTTACTTTCATGCAAAAAGGCCTCTCATTCACAAGGCAGTGTGGGCTCCATCACACACCAGGTTTTGTCACTCTTGCCAGTAGACTTGTACACATCTTCATCCTATAACTCTTGTCCTTCTCGCCTCCTCTCCTCCAGACATACCTCACTCCAGTGTCTTTCCCTAGATGGGTTGGGATCCTCCCACAGAGTTTCTACAGCACCCTGTACCCACCTTGACCACAGACAGTTACCATAGTGATATGTCTTACTTCTTGCTTCTAGCACCCAGCACAAGGCCCTCTCTACAGTTTGTGGCACAGGGATGAAAGAGTGAGTGACCACTCTCTGAGAAGATAATTGTTGGCATTTAAGGAGCATCAGTGAAGTGTGGGACAGTGTATATTGAAGCAGTTAATTATTGTAACAAGCCATGGCACTGTTAGGTACTCACACTCACTGTTCAAAGGATTGGAAGTCAACAGCTTACTGAAGGTCACAGGGCCTGAGTAAGGGAAGTTTTCAATGGTGCCCCATAGCCAAGTTCAAAAACATATTCTTAGGCACCATTTCCATAAGGCATATGTGCATAGAGCATAGAGCCACAAGTGCACAGACTACCTTGCACACCAAGTCAAAGACCAGCTTTCCTTTAGGCCTAGGATGCATGATGCTCCCACACACCCTTTCTTCATCAACTCTAAAATGCCAGGATCTGAGGCAATAAGATCTCAATGAAGAATCCAAAGAGGCTAGTGACTAGCACGTCCTTAAACACTCAGTTGAGACGTGACATTTCAGTGACAGTGGGAGTAAGAGATAAGCTAGCTGACCTCCAGCCTGGTGGCTCCTTTCTTCTGGGCTATTCCTTGCAGCTGTGGGAACACTGGTGACTAGGTGTACCCTTAAAGAACATGGGCAGCAAGGCCAACTTTGAGGGTTGACCCATAAGTGCCACACTTCATCCCAAGATCCTGTTTGCTCTTCTTTCTCTTTCAGAGCACCGCAGCCCTGGGAACTATATGGTGAGGTAGTTTGAAGTTGCAGAGATAATGAAGCCAGTTCCCCTTGGATGGCCGCTCGGAGAAAAAAAGCCCTTAATGGCCAGAACATGTTTTAGTCTTTACATATATATATATTAAAACTTGTAATTTTGAAGTCATTGAGCATAGAGGTTTATCTGTCAGGCAGAAAATGTCACCTTAACAAATACAATAGGTATCAGTAGGCATGCTAAATTTGGCCTGTGTCATTTCCTCCAATAAGAATGCTGATCAAGTGGGGCTCTACACCCCTCTTTTTAAAAATATATTTTATTAATTTGTTCATAATACATCTCAATTGTTATCCCATCCCCTGTATCCTCCCATTCCTCCCTCCCTCCCATTTTCCCCTTACTCCCCTCCCCTATGACTGTGACTGAGGGGGACCTCTTTCCCCTGTATATGCTCATAGGGTATCAAGTCTCTTCTTGGTAGCCTGCTGTCCTTCCTCTGAGTGCCACCTGTTGTGTCACCAGGTGTTGGCCTGGTTTGAATCTGAAATGTCCCCACTGGCTCATGGCTTGAGAGCTTGCTCCTTGGGTGTCCTATTTAAGGATTCTGTAGAACACTGAAGAACTGGGGGCCTGGTGGAGTTCTTAAAAGGTATACCAAGAGTTTGATCCTGTTCTCTCTGCTTCTGGTCCACTGTGATGTGAGCAGCCATTGCCACGCGTCCTCACCACCACACACTGAGCCATTCCACCCTCATTCCATCAAGTATAAGACATGCTAAAACCCCTTGAGCTCATGAAGCAAAAATCAGTCTTCTGTCTCTTGTGAATTGTGACTGCTAGGTCCTTTTTGTCACAGTGATATTGAAATAGCTAATTTGCCTAATCAGCATGGTAAAATATCCCTCAATGTGCAATAGTGATACACTCATATCTTGCTAGTGACCAAAAGCTCTCTTGAGTTGGACACAAGGCCAACTCAATATGTGGGAAATTATGCCTGCTACATGAGATCTAGCCAACTATCTGGGGCTAGTGAGAACATGGGTCTTAGAAAGAACCCACCCCCATCACGTCACTAAATGAGCATAATTCCTAACTACACTCTAAAACTTCTCCTTATGCCCACACGTAAGTGTAGGCCTCCCTCCTCATCAAAGAAGCTTCTCTCTGCAGCAGACGGAGACCATTACAGAAAACCACAGCGAGCCAAAATGCAGAGATCAACTGATTGTGGGGTTCCCAGCTGCAATGGATAGATACCTCTACAACACAACTCTTACACCTCAGGTTCAGAGAACATCTTGAGGAAGGGGGCAGAAGGACTGTAAGAGCCAGAGGACCAAGAAGTCTGCCATGAGATTGTATCTCCTAGAAATGGCAGGGCAGCTCCACCCACGATACCACAACAGTATGTCTGCCTAAACAAGGCCTGAACGAGCACACCACCAACAGACATGCTAACACGAAAGGTCTCGCCCCCAGACATGGAACCAGGGGCAGCAGGGAGTGTTAGCTCTCCAGGGATGAGCTCCCTACCTGTTTGTCAAGTAACCAGTGGTCAGCCCTGAAGTCATAGACACACAAGCAACACTGAATGGACCCAGCGTGTTGTATTTCTATATTCATGTATATATGTATTCACAATAATAATAAAAGAAAAAGAGATTGTCAGTTTGAGGGGGAGCATGTGAGAAGTTGGTAGAAGAGCATGGGAGGAGTTAGAGAAAGGAAAGGAAAAACTTAAAAATTTGGAAATAGCTGGGTGCAGTGGTGCATGCCTGTAATCCCAGCACTCAGGGAGGCAGAGGCAGGCAGATCTCTGTGAGTTTGAGGCCAGTCTCATCTACAAAGCTAGTCCAGGACAACCAAGGCTACACAGAGAGAAACCCTGTCTTGAAAAAAACAAAACAAAACCAAAAAGAAGAATTACACAATTTAAATATTTTTAAAAGAAAATGACTAATACATAGGCCAACTTCCAATAACAATCTAGTCTGTCATTTTATATCTAGCCTTATATCAGGACCTTGATGTCTTGAAAAAGTTGTCTGAGCCCTAGAAAGAAGCCTGCATAACTCTCTTAAACACCCATGCCCTTTCCCCACTTGAAAACGGCTTAGAGCAGGATGCTGAGACACACAAGCTAGTTCATTCCCTTGGTTTCAATGATACCCCAACCACTGAACTCCCAAGGCTTGACAAGCCTTCGTGACTGGATCAAAAGAGATGTGGGTCTCTGAGTCACTCAACTCTCCCTTGAGCAAGTCACAAACAACACAGAATTCCTATGGGAACTAAGAGACGTCTTGTGGTGTCCGGCTTCCCTGGCATGCCTGGTAAGTGTCATGTAGACTCCACGCTTGGGAGTGAGTCTCCCCTCCAGAGACTAGACATTCTTTCAATGGAATGGGGCAACCTTCAGGCTGGAGGATACTTTGTACTTGGCTTCTGCCTGGTCTTACTGCAACGCTACCTCCCAGGTATGTCTTTACATGTGACGTGCTGAATTAAGCCCTGGGAATGAAAATCCCCGTGTTCAGTTTGAAGATGTGGAGGGATGCCGGAGAACAGGGTCAGATATCCACACCTGTTTACAGTGTGCCCAGCACCACGTCTAGAAGCCTCAGGGTGGCCACAGAGTCGTGCTCACTCTGCCCCAACACCGCTGCTTCTTGGTATCTGACTGTCTACCCACCAAGATCCCCCCCCCCCCCCGTTTAGAAGAACATGTCTCTTCACAGAATTTTCTACCTTCTCCTCCACAGATCCATTGCACACGATTTGTGTTGCCTTCTGACTTGTGAAGACCGTCTTCCAAATATGCCCAAACTCTCCTAAACTGTCTTGTACTGGAGAGACCAAATTACATCCTCCCTCCTCCCCCACCCCCACCCCCCATTCACTTCCCAGGCAAGGTTTCCGCTCAAGGTCACTTCCTCATGTCCCACGCACCCTTCCCCCATCACATTCTGGTTTCTGCTCACACCCCATCTATCAGTCAGGCCCCATGTCATCACCCACTCTGTTTCTAAGGTCACTTGTCCAGCCTTATCTTGCTGGTCTGTGTGTGATTTCCATCTTTGGCAAAGTCTTCTCTCTCAATTGCCCTTGAAAGAGAAAGTTCTGACCCTTGGTCTCCAGGACCTCGGCCCTTCCTTCTATAGTCTCACAGATGGCTGCGTCCTCGTGACTTGCTGGTGAGAGTTGCCACAGGTGTGTCTTTTGCCCTACGGACACCTCTGGTGTGGCCTGTTTGCCTCATGCCCACCTGCACCTGTCTCCCTTCTCCACCAGAGCCCAGTGCCGAATCCTTAGAGTCCATGTTCCCCATTCGGTCCCCTCATCCTGCAGAGCTGGCCAGTTGAGTCCCGCCTCTTCAGTAGCCTTGCTCACAGCTCCTGTCCTTACCTAAGGCTCGGATTCCCGCTCCCTCACAGGAACACTCAAAGCCCCTCATCGATATCTTTTCCGTGTCTAGATTCACTTCCCAGAGTCCCCAGCCCAGACCCCACACTTGCTGGAGAGATCTATCAGAAATGCACAGGAATCAGCCCTGTTACTGTTTGTTGTATTTTGCGCAACCCATGATGCTTTGCTGCCTTAGAAGTTTCAGCTAAAGACAGGGTGAAGGCCAGCATCCAGCAGAGCTGAAGAAAGCCCACCAACATGGTCTAGCTCCTGCCTACCACCTCCAGCGTCAGCCCTAACCACTCCCCAGCCCCAGCTCCCTAACATAAGGGAGGCCTGCTCCTGCCCTCAGAGCCTACTGGTGCAGCCCCTTCTGGCTGCAGCTCTCCCCCCAACTCTGGTTACTGGATAGCTCCCGGTTGTTACAGCTTAGATGTAAATTTTCCCAAGGGCTTGTGTGTTTGAACACTGAGCCTCCTGTGTGTGGTGCTGTTTGGGGAGTTGTTGAACCTTCAGGAGCTGGATCTAGCTGGAGAAAGTGAGTCACGAGTGGTGGCGGGGGGGGGGGGGGGGGGGGGGGGGGGGGGGGGGGGGGGGGGGGGGGGGGGGGGGGGTAGGGGGGTCTGTAGCCTGGCTCCGCTTCCTCTTCCATTCTCCCGCCGCCATTTTCTGGCCCACTGATGTCAATAAGCAGCTGCTATTAAGTTTCCACAGCCACAGAGACACCCAGCACCATGCCTTCCCACCACGACAGACTGTAATCCTTCAAACCGTGAGTCAAAGGGACCCTCTCTTCCCTTATCTAGCTCCTTCTCAGGCATTTGGTCACAGCAATGAGAAAAGCAACTAACTCACCAGTGGAGGCAACAGAGCATCCTGGGTTACAATGTGGACTCCAGAGTCAGGCAGACTGGTGGCAAATCCTAAGTTGCCATTTACTAGGTGGGTGAGCCAGGATGGGTTGCCTAATCTCTTTGAACCTCAGTTTTCTCATCCATAAAATAGGGATAATAATAGGCCTGCCTTGCTCGGCTCCTTGAGGATAAAGCACAAAGATGCCTGGCCAGGTGGTATTCTTAGCAGCACTGTTCTTTGAAGACTACTTTGTCTCCCCCCTCCCCTCCCCCACACTGTACCCTGCGGAGGTTCACACGACGAATGTTTCCCACACATGATTGCATTGATCTACCGAGGCCAGAGGCTGCCTGTTTCAGTGCTTGGCATTTGTGCCTCTGGCAGTGCTAGGTGCTTGATAAAACACTGTGGAAGGAGCAAATCAAATCAGAAGCATCACATGGCTTTCAGGGTATATGATGGCTGAGAGCTTTACTGTTTGGAAAGGAGCTGGGGTGCCCCACACCTTTGGTGGATCCCAAGGGTCTCCCCAGAACCACTCCCGGCATCCAGAACCTTCCTCTTTATCCGGCTCGGTTTCTGAAGTCTCTCTGTCTCAGCCTGCAGTAGCCTATGCAGTGTTCCCATCAGGCCTCTGCTTGCCTCTGTTTTCTTGGCTTGCAGAGTTTGCAACACTGGCTATAGACCTACTAGGCACCTTGCTCCATGGAGCTACATAGCTAAGAGCTACCGCAGAGGTGCTCACCATGATTCCTTGACCACACTGCTGTAGGACAAAGAGCCTGACTTCCAGCTACTCTGAGGGGGGAGAGCAGGAGCATTCTGAAGCAAAAGTTCCCTGGTTCTCGGCTCACGTGCCTTCCCTCTGCATTCTTCTTACCAAGGCTGAGTACTGGCACAGCAGATGCCCCACGGAGTGACCCAAAATTAGCATCCTAGGCCACTCCCAAACCAGATCTCAGAGGCTGAGGTCCTGGAGGTGAAATGCTTTTAACTCTCCAGGGAATTCTGTTGACCAGCCTGGGTTGAAGGCAAGCAGGCACACGGAGTTCTATCCTTTACTGAGAACCTAGACAGTGCCAGAACCACGGTAGGCTGTTGGTACCAGATGTTTAGAACTCGAATAACTGAGCCCCAAATGCTATGTTTTTGCTTTGCTTTGGTTTTGTTTTTGTTTCTTGGCCTAACTCATCCCCTGAGGAGTTGTTCTGTCTTTTGTCTTTGAAATCTCAGCGTCAGGGTCATTCTTGACTCCTGTAAGTAGTTGACACGTTCATTGTATTAATAAATATTTCCCAGTAAGCCAGGCATGGCGGCACACTGGGAGGCAGAAGCAGGCAGATCTCTGTGAGTTCGAGGCCAGCCTGGCCTACACAGAGAAACCCATTTGGAAAAAAAAAAAAAAAACTTCCTAGTAAAATTGATCTCAGAATAGATAAGTGCTATTTCTACCCCTAACTTTTAAATTTTGGGCTGCAGACCATCAAGTTCAGTGCAATTTTCTGACATGTGAGTCCATGGCTTTGCTGCTGACATCACTGATATAATTAATCCTATAAATAGCATCTTCATGAATCTTAGCAGTCAGGTGGCCTCTCTGTACATGCTGAGGGCAGGGGAATGGGCGGTACCTGTCTGTTCCTGCCCTTAAATGTCCACCCAGGTAGCCATGCAGCTGGCCACACCTTCCCTCTCATCTTTATATAGGACCCATACAGCCCATCCAGCCTTTATGAGCAGATGAGGCCATCTGCGCGGGCGGGTAGTCCCTTTCTGAGTCAGAAGGGATTCTTGGGTGGCTTAAAGCCTACTAACATGTTGGCATATTAGAAGGGCAGGATCTAGGGTACAGTGTGAAATCCTCTATGCAAGCCACTGGACAGAGCAAAGTACTCCCATGGGGAGGTTCCTAGGACATGTGTCCAGCAGTAGGGCATCTAGTCCTGTGGGACAAACAAGCAAAAGGAGCTTCCCAAATGGCCTCTGCCCTGCTGCTGCCATGGCCAGCTATTCCAGAGCCATGTAGCTGCTACTGGTGTTTGCTTTAAACCCTGAAAACAGGACTCCGGGTGTGGAGGTGTTGTGGCTCAAAGGTTAGCTGCCCTGCCCTGGCACTTCCTAGGAAACAGCTTTAGCATACAACGCCCTTTGCTCAAAGAACCGAATGGGTTTCTTTTGAAGATATTCTGGATCCTAGATAGCATGCAGGGAATTCAGTCTGGGCCTGTTCACTTCCTTTATGCTTCTGCTGGAAGGAAGAAAGCTTCACTTGCTTCTCATGCACCACCTACCCATGCACCCACCCACCCATCCATCCATCCATCCATCCATCCATCCACCCACCCACCCACCTAAGCATCCATTCACCCCATACACCCATTCATTTATTCATTTATCCAACCATCCATTCATCCATACACTCATTCACTCATCCATCTCTCTACCCATCAGCTAATTTATACACTCCTTCATGTGCTCATCCATCCATCCTAACAACAGCGGTGATGGTGTGCCAAGTTGTGTGCTGACAGTTCCCAGTCACAATCCCAGGAGAGCAAGCAGGTCATACACAAACAGATGAGGCAGCTCAGCTCCGAGAAAGCCCTCTTTCCCTTCACCAGGGCCGAGGAGCTCCCTGCCTATGGGAAATGTGCTGTGCTCTTGTCAGCAGGCACTGCAAAGGTCTATGCAGGGGAGAGAGACAGAAAGACAAACAGATATAGATACAGACAGACAGACAGACAGACAGAGACAGAGAGACAAAGGCAACAGTGACCAACTCCCTTCCTAGGTGGGGAAATGGAAGTCACTGAGAACTATTTTCCCCAAGGACTTATCAAGTCAATTAGGTCATATAAACTAAAGCAAAAGGACTTTCTTCGTAGGATGCCTGCCTGGAATCCATTCACTGGGACCAGAGTCTGGAGGAGATGGCTACCTGGACAGACTTATTCACCTTCCAGTGTCTGAGGACTGGACAGACTATGGAGGAGAGGCAACCATCTTGGGAATCCTGACTCTTTTGGGGGCATTCAGAAGCCACAACTCTTGGGCTTGGAGATGCTAGGATAAACAAACCAAACTCAGCACATATCTTGACATTTGATGGACTGAAGTAGCTCTCGGTGACCCCTCAAACTCCACCACAGCCCTAGGGAAAGGGACCACAGCGGTGGGACCAAGGATGGATTTTCCATGGTAAGAGGAGACACTACACATTTGGGTTGGCTCAGAGAAGGTGCTGATCTCTGTCCTTGGTATTTGGATCCGTGCTCTGAAAGACACATGCACTAAAATAAGAAGAACTGTTTCAGAAAGAATGCCCGGTTCCCTCATCAAGATATGAAACTCTGGACTATTGAGCTGGACCTGGTGGCACATGCCCAGGACCATAGTCTGGAGAGGAGGAAGGCTAGTTCAAGGCCAGCTTGAGCTATATCGTGAGACTGTCTCACAACCACTAAGGACTGTGGGTATAGCTCAGAGGACTTGCACAGCGTATTCAGGCCCCAGAACTGCAAAGAAAGCAAAAACAAACAAAAGTCCAGAGGCGACAGTGCATCTTTTTTGTTTGTTTGTTTGGTTTGGTTTTTCAAGACAGGGTTTCTCTGTGTAGCCTTGGCTGTCCTGGACTCACAGAGATCTGCCTGCCTCTGCCTCTGTGAGTGCTGGGGTTACAGGCGTGCGCCACCATGGCCCAGCTGACAAAGCACATCTTAAAAGGAAGTCATGGAAGCTTCAGACTCCAAATCACTGGACAAGGGTTCAAATGTCAGTCTCTAAAACTAGTTTCCTGGAGGGAGATTTCAGGAAGACATTGAGGGGAGATTTCAGCAGAGGGAGGAATTCTTGGGGCTACTCTTTGTCCTCATTCCTCTTTTCACCTGAAGGATCTGGATTTTTCTTTAATTTCTGGCATGTCCTTGTGACTAATAGTCTGCATGTTGGGTAATTTTGCCTTACGAATTATCATATATTTTTATTGGCCTTTTTGTAAAGAAGAGGAGGAGGAAGAGGAGGAGGAAGAAGAAATAGTTTCCCGCCCATACCCCAGGTCCTGCAGAATGATGGTGTGACCCTGTCTGGAATGTGGCAGTCCTGGGAGGGACAGATGGTCTGTCATAAACTCACAAGGATGTTTGCTCTCAGCTTATTTGGCACAAGGAATCCAAGACATTTAAAATATGAACTTCAGTGTGGGTTGTCCCACCTCACTGTCTTTCCCTTAGCATTAGCTACCTTCACGCTGCAAGAGATCCAAAAAGTAGACAGTGAACACACCGTGCCTGAGGCCCCACTCCATACCCTAAGCCCATGGGACTCCAGATGCATGGAGGAAGTCACGTCTGGAGGGCTGATGCTGGTCCCTTGTAGCGTTTTGGAAGGTCCTGACAGTCTAGTTCAAATCCTGGCAGACAGCTCAGTTGATATTCCAATCCTTGTACTTTCAGCTGAGGAGAAAGTATGCTCACAGCCTTCTTCAGTTCAGAATAGGGATGAGCCTCTCTCATGCTACCCTCTCCTCGGGCCACCCTCTGCTCTGCCCCCACAGTCTCCTAGTCCTCCTTCAATCCCCATGGGAGGGAGGGACAACCAAGAAGGTGTTTGCAAACCAAGGGCCCAACCAACAAAAGGGCCACAACACAGAACCTTCCCTTCCCGCCCCTCTTCCCACCTCTACCTCCACTTTCACTCAGCCAGACTGAGGAGTCCTCAGAAGAGTGAGACACCCCTGCCTGGTTCATTGAGACCATCACAGCAATGGGCCAGTCATCAGGGCCTCTCCCCCCAAGTGTCCCTCTGTGAGCCTGCACCACAGGCTCCTTGTTTGGGAGAACAGGGCTGCCTAGCCACCAAGCCATACAGTTGTCATCCAAATGACTGACCCACCCCACCAGAGGCCACTAGAGCAGACGATTGGTCACCATTCCCTTCACTTCTTGTCTTCGGAACTGCCCTCCCGCCCCAATACGTGCCATAAAACAGAGCCCCACTGACTCAGCATTGTTAGGGACACTATATACCTAAAACAGGCCCAAGCACTTCGACCTCTCCTCACAGCTGTACCCAGGTTTTATTGGGCCTCAATAAAGAACAAGGTGAGGCCCTGCTAACACCTTAGACAGCCAAGTTCGGGGTCAAAGAGACAAGTGGAAGGCACGGAGTTTGAGCTCATGTGAGAAAGGAACACAGCTTTGGGGACATGGAGGTGACCCTCCCTGCTCTCACTTCTGCCACTAGCTTGCTTCCTGGGATTGTTTTACTCTTATACCTGGGCCTTGGGTTCCCTAGTCACAAAAGTAAAGACTGGGTTAGGCCATCTGTAAGTTCTTTCTAGCCTGAATACTCTACACAAGTGCAGATCTTAGGGACCAGTCCCTTCCCACGTCATGTCCCTTCTGTGTTACCTGTCCGGCTAAGCCATGCCCTGTTTTACCAAGTGTCTCTGGGGTTACTGCTGTAAAATGTTACCCCTAAGGTCCGGCCACAAAGCCCGGCAACTGTTTCCTTGTTTAGTGGTAGTTGTCACAGGGTTTGAGTCTAGGACCCTTGCCCACGCTGGGGAAGTATAACTGAGCTAAACCCCAGCCCTCCTCTTACTTTTTACTGAGATATGTTCTCACTAAATTGTCCAGACTGGCTTTGAGTCCGCTGTAGCCTCACTGGGACTTGAACTTGTAATGCCTCTGTCTCAGGCTCCTGAGCAGCAGCTGAGACCTCAGGCCTGAGCCACCAGGTCCAGTGAGGCCATATACTTAAGAACATTTTTTTTTTTTTTATTACCCTCTGACAGCAGAGGGTAACAGCAGAGTCTAGGAAGCTGGGACACCAGAAATTTGGGTGTTCAATGTCTTCTGCCAGTCCACGCCTGTCTACCAACCTTACAGCTCCAGCCCCACCTGCAAGCAACAGTCTCTCATGCAGCCCAGCAGGAGACCAGGGTAGCAACAGGCTGCTCTTACCTGAGTTCAGGCATAACCCTGGGTGGGAGGGAAGTGCTTACAGAAGTAGGTTCTCCTCACAGGAGCAGGAAGTGATGGGCAAGAAAACAGTGTGTCAGTGGGCACTGAGACCTTTGACATACACTCCTCGCCCCTGACGTGCCCAAAATCCTGCAACCAAGCTGCCACCAGTGGCTCCCACCTGGATCTCTGGATCTCTGCCCACTGTTCCTTCCACACAACTCTGTTGACCTCAGGAGCCTAATGAGGTCAGAGGATCTGCAGCAGATGCTGAGTAACACAAGCCGAGTGCCTCTCAGGGAGTAAGCGGCCCAGGAGATGTTGTGATAACTGTCCCCCCACCTCATGGAGCCCTTCCTGACTCCGATGTGGTTCTCTTTTCTCTTGGAAAAATATGTCAAACTTTTGACACGAGCATTTAATCCCAACACTCAGGAGGCAGATGCAAGTGGTTCCCTGTGAGTCTGTTGCCAGCCTGGACTATATAGCAAGATCCAGGCTAGCAGGGCTACAAAGAGAGACCCTGTCACCAAGTGTGTGTGTGTGTGTGTGTGTGTGTGTGTGTGTGTGTATGTGTGTATGTGTGTATTTACTTAATTCTCTGTGTGTACATGCACATACACACACACCATAGCACACTTGTGGAGGTCAAAGGGTAATCTGCGGGAAACTGGTCTCTCACTTTACCATGTGGGTCCTGGGGGATGGAACACAGAGCATCACACTTGGAGGCAAGCGCCTTGACCCACCAAGCCATATCGGCAGTTCCTTGAACATGGTTTTCATTGTTCATTCTCCAGCGCTTGTCACAAAATCATGGGGATATCAGAGGTCAGTGAGAAGAGAGAGCTGGGCGTCTCTGTGCCTCCACAGACCCGAATAGATAAGATAGCCACAACAGCTCTCTTTCCTGGTCTCAAGGTCTAGAGAAAGTTTGGTGGGGGAAGCGTGGCATGACAGCGAATCAACCTACCGGAGATCTGACCTGTTTAAAACAGGAACATCACAGGTGGGCGTGTCAAGGTCAGCTCAAGGTTTAGGTCAGCAAACAAAATGGCTGTGCCTTGAAAAGTCTGTTCAGCAACAGAAGGAGGACGCTCCAGGGAAGAGTCAAGGTCAAGGAATTAATTATTGAGAAGCATGACCCAGTTCCTGGGGGTGAGGCTAGGTGAGAAAGGAGCTCACTGGTAACTCCACACTCCATAGGGCGATGAGCTGTTGACTGCTCAAGAAAACCTGGTCCTTCCAGACCCTCCAGGATTTAGAATATGCCTGGAGTCCAACAGAGAAGAGAGATCAGGGAGCAGTGGCCCAGCTCAGCCCTCGGATGATGTTGTCTGGGCAGGTCGTCGCCTGCCTAAAGCATCTGGACAGTGGGGGTGAATTCACCTGTCTCATGAGAAAGATGCCATGGCCTTTTTACATGGCCAAGTGCAATGTGAACTCAGCATTCAAGCCATAATCATGTAACACCACGCACTTTCCCTGCCCTGGAGAAATGTGTAATCTGGGAATGTTTTGGAAAACAGTTCAAGGTACCTATTTGGTCGACATCACATTCTCTGTAATTTGGGCAAATTGTATGTTTCTGCTTGGCACCAGAGACAGAGCTGGCGGGTGGAGTGCACATCAGAGCTTGCCTGGCCCTATGTCAAGCCTGGATTGAATGAATGAGCCAGTGGAGACCCACAATGCAATGTGGGAGGAGAACACATGGTCACTCAGAAACAAAACAAGACAACTCACGGGCTCATGAGAGGAGTGAGCTAGCCAGAAAGGCATATATGCCTTGTCCCACACTTGCTTAAGACAATGCTAGAATTCTCTGCTTGCTAATGACCCTCCTCCTTGGACATACTCCGGATGGTATATGTCTTCAAGAAAAGGGGAGTGGGGCCTCAGGGGGGCACAAACTGGCCAGTCTGGACCTCTTTGCCTGGGTCTGTGTCAGGAATCAGAACTCTATAGCGGCTTTCTCTTGAGTCCAGTCCACCTCTCATCCTGTCCCCCTGTGTGTCCTCAGTGCCCACCAAGCCAGCCTCTGAATGCGTCAACATGCCACCAGCTATCTACCCTAACCCTGGACTAAACCTTGCTGTTCTCCCCTGACCCTCACCCTTTCTCCTCCTTCAATAACCCTGAGCTCTTCTGCATCCCAAGCATTCCTGTGAGAGGGACCAGGTCACATCTCCTGTGTCCCTCCAGCTCAGGGCCCTCTGTAAGTTCCAACAAAGGCAAACACAGGGTCTCAAAATGTTCCCAGGGTGAAGAAAAAGGGAACAAAGGAGGAGGAAGCAAGGGAAGGAAAGAAGGCCTTGTGCTTGTCCGTACCACGGTCCAACTCTCCACTCCACCCAGATTAGCTTTACATACCTGTGGAATGTCTGTTTAGGCTGAGACCCAGTTTCCCTATTTAATAATGAGGGGTTTATTCTAAATAACCTCACTCCTGATAAAGGTTGATATTACAGAAACCAGATGAGCCCAGGAGCTAGTAAGTGAGAGCCAAGTACAGACACCATACTGGTGGGTCTGAGCATCACGGGAAGATGGGCTTTACACCAACTCCTCCCAGGAGGCAAAGAAAGCTTCTTAGGAGAACAGTGTACCTTGGCCATGGTGAGCTACTTCGGAACCCTGGGAATGGAGCTGGGGTGGAGGAGAGGCAGCAACTGAGGCAGGACAGTGAGAAGTGGCGGGAGGGAGCTTGAAGGCCCACAAGACCGTTGGCTATGGCTCCAAGGAGGGTCACCCTGGGCCTTCACACTATCTTTACGCTAAGTTTGCTTCGGTCTACTGAGAAAATGCCAGAACTTCTAAGCTCAAGACAGAATGAAAGCAAGACCAATTGGTGTAAAACCTCCCAAGTCACCAATGTATAATCTGTCCCACTGCCTAAGGTGGAAAGGTCCCCAGAGGACAAATCAGCCGGAAAGCTACAGAAGCAAGCCAGCTGAGCACGGTTGCTTCCTAGCCAAATTATTGTTAGCTTCCGGTGACCACCCACACGATTTGCTTACATCCTAACTGTTGCTGTCGAAATGCTTCCACACCTGCTTGGAAGAAAGAGCACAGAGTAATGAAATATTTCTAGTGATTTGTTTTCACAATCAAAGGAAATGCAGATGTTTCAAAGACTCTGAGAGGATGGAACTGACACAGATGTGAAATCTGAGCTCTATAAGAGATCTATCCATGCTTTGGAGAAACCCCTCCCACCCTCAATTCCTTCCCCGCCTCCCTTTCTCATCTCTCATACATGGGTGTTCTTTCTAGCACATAAACAGTCATGTTTAGAATCCTGGGAGGAAGGATTCCCTGCCCAATGGCTCACACCCCTCATGGGAGGAAATTCACTATTTATTGGGTAGTGGACACACATGGAGTCAGCACTGGCAGGACCAGACACGCTCTTGCCTTGGCCCTACAACATGGCAAGGGCTCGAACCCAGGCTGACACGTTCCACTCTCAGAGTCCTTCCATCCAAGCTGAGGTGTCCTGAACATGAAGGCCTGGTGCAGCTGTGGTGGCTGGCACACCCCATGAGACCAGCAAGTTCTGAGAGCAGTCACCTGATCAGAAGTTAACGCCCTGCCAATCATCATCCCCATTACCAAGCCGCAGCCTTCAGGGCTTGTGCCAACTGATGAACAGGCTAGCCTGCCTTGGCTGCATTCTATCTGCCTGAGCGGTAGGTTAGGCACTGATGCCTCATGCCAGAGTCAGGACAGCCAGAGGCCTCAACACGACTGGCCTGCTTCTCAAGGAAAGCCTCCAGGAGCAGTGAGTGGGTAGGAAAGTTAAGGCATTCTGAATTTGGAAGTCTACTGCCAGTGTACCCAGAGTTTAAGAAGCCTGGTATCACATCCTGCTCCCTGGAGATCATGAGATCTATGAGGAACAGCTGGGAGATGAGGGGCTCCTTGAGGGTCTGCTTGGGCTGCCTTCACAGTGGCATGGGGAGGAACATGGCTGGGTCACCATGGCAACATCTGTCAGACTCACAGAGGCCTGGTACACTGTGATCCAGCCACTCAGCCAACAGCTCTACATATCACACCTGACCAGAAGGTCCCAGAATCCATTGCCACCAGGGGCCTCGGTGTCTCTACCTACACAATAAAGGGCTTAACAAAACCAGCGACTCCCTCAACAGCGTGCCTCCTAGCTGCTCTCAGACCCTGGCTTTAGAGACACACATGGCTGGTTATTAGACTCTGCATGGAATTACCTGCGGAACAGGCTTTGCTCTGGCTAGTTATGCTCTGCCTCGGTGAATCCTCCCACCCGCCCTGGAAAGAGCTAGAGCCATGTCACATGATTAAACCAAAGTCCCAATGAGCGCTAACCACAGCAATCCTAGGATCCATGGTGGAGCAGCCTAAAGTCCAGGCCCGTACTTGTTCCTGACACAAAGCTCTCCTTTGTGATCAGTCAGAATGAACAAATGCCATCTCCCGGGAACTTGACATCACGCCAGGCAAAAATCTAAGGAGCAGGAGGTTTCCAGTGCCTGTGGACCTGGTTTGGTGGCACATGTATCCTCATGGACCCCAAGAGCTTGACAAGTCCAAGGGAAACGAACTCAGGGGTGTCCCCCCCCTCTCGTGTTCTCGGTGTCTAACTGCATAGAGTCAGGGTCTTCCCTGAGGACTCCATAAACTTAGACTAGGCCTGGAATGTCCCAAGAACTCTGGAAATACTTGTTGAATAAAGGCTGGGGTGTGGCTCGGTAGTAGAGCTGCTCGCTTGGCATGTGCAAGGTCTAGGTTCAGTCCCCAGTACCATAAAGAAAAGGGGGCAGGGGATGAGTGAGTCTAGAACCAGGATGCACCGTTTCATGGGCTGGCTCAGGAGCCACTCGGTGTGAGTTTAGTTAGAAACGTCAAGGCAGGTTCAAACTTCAAACATGTGGAGAACAAGGTCTTCACACCCCAGCCGGCCGGACCGAGGTCAGACAAAGGCTCAGAGTCTGAGTTAAGTCTGGGATTTACCTCAGGCAGCCAGGAATTTCTGACCCGAACAAGAGAAATAAATGTCTTCACTCAACGGGTTTCCCAGTCAATGCCTTGGGGTTTGCAGTCTGGTTCCTTTATTTTAGCCTAGTTAGTGGCTCTGGGAGAAAAAAAACTGTCTCCGAGCTTCTGTTTCTGATCTAAAACAGGTGCTAGGGGGCGGAGAATGTATCTTAGTGGGTAGTGTGCTCCCCTGACACAGCCCAACACCACATAAAACATACATAGTGGCACATGCCTGTAACTCCAGGACTTGGGAGGTAGAGGAGGAAGGCTCAAAAGTTCAAGGTCATCAGCTATATAGTAAGTTTGTGGCTAACCTGGGATCCATGAGTCCCTGTCTAAAAAAAAAAAAAGAAAGAAAGAAAGAAAGAAAAAGAAATGTAAATTGACCTAATTTTGGAACCCACTTCACAAGGACAGTTTGAAGATTAAATGAGATAATATGGTGGAGGGAATTAGCCCAGCACTAGCTCTCAGCATGTGCTTGGAAATGGCATAGTTGTTACTGCCTCATTAGAGCAGGTGGCAAGGGACACATCTGGAGCCCTCTGCCTGACGTAATTCTTCCAGGAGGAGGAGGAGGAGGAGGAGGAGGAAGCATCCTTGGACAAACTGTTTATCCCCATGCTTCAGTTTCGTGGCACATAAAACAGGGTCAGCTTTACAGACGAAAAGAGTTACGCAAGCAAGAGCCTTAGAATAGTAACTGTCACCAAGCACGAGGTAAGACTGACTTCGTATTCTTTCCTTATCTTCTCACAACAGACTCCACCCCACCTCCCATCCCTCGGCCCAAGATGTAGGATGAGTATGTACACAGTCTGCCCTGAGAAGCCCCAGGAAGGCTCTGGTCCCCTAGGTCAAGTTACCCCTTAGGCTTGGCTTGGGGGGGGGGAGGAAGCTGAGAGCCGCCTACAGACCGTTAGAAAAGAGGACTAGGGCCCAGGAAGGCTGGCAGTCAGACGTTCTCCTGGGGCCAGATTCTTCAGAGCGCCCCTGGCACCATCCGTCTGACATACTCCCTTTTTACATAAGCTCCTGTTCCTTAAACAGACAATCCTGATGAATAACAGCCGTGAACAGATGGCTGCTTTATCACCACCGAATCTGCCCAGGGAGGAGAGCTAGCTGTCCACCCTCGCCCTCGGCAAGACCCAGGCAGCCAGGGCAAAGCGAACAGGGGCAGTAAAGTGTCCGTAAGCAGCAGGGAGGGGAGGCCACTGAGAGCCCCCGGATCAGTATTCTCAGGACACAGAAGCTGCTAGAACCAAGACAGAACAGCCTGGCCCTGCAGTCCCTGGGAACAAACTGGCCTCAGACTTTGCCTGAAGTATTTGAAAAGCAGAAGGAGAGAAAGATGGAAGGAAGCTAGGGTGAATTCAAAGTGGTGCCCCACCCCTCAAAATTAAAAGAGCTATTTAATGTAGCACTTTGAAGGAGAAAAGAAGGGAAGGGAAATTGTCTTGTTAGTGTACCTGTCCTGTTTGTAGGGTCTTAACCCGACCTACACCATCACCCTGAGAGCCGGGTGATCATTTGGTCCCCCTTTTCAGATAAGGGGATTGAAGCTCACAGAGATCAGTAGCCAAACTCACCAATCACCTGGCTCACGCCTCTGCCTCCCCAAGTCTTGTCTTCATTCTAATTCCCCGGCCTGGGGTCTCGTCTCATGGATCATTTCTGCTGACAGTGATCCCTGAGCCCAGAGTGGCCAAAGGACACTTGTTGTTTCGCTGCCCTCTCTCTCCCCTGACCAGCTGTCACAGGCAGTGGCACTCTTCCAAAGGAAGGGGCTGCCTGACGGCAGACAGGAGAGGCAGCTTCAGTTGCCCCGAGTGCTTCAGCACAATTCTCTCTGCCTACGAACTTTTAACCTTGGGAGCTCGTGAGACAGTTCAGTAGCATCAGTGTTTGCCCAAAGCACGAGGGCCTGAGTTTGATCTGCGGCACCCATATACAAAACCAGACACAGAGGCGTGAATGTAGTATTCTGGGAGCAGAGATGGGCAGATCTTTGGCCTCACTGACCGATCAGCCTCACTCACTCCAGGCTGGTAAGAGATCATGCCTCAAAAGACAGCGTGGATGGCTCCTGAGAAATGACCTGAAGATTTCTAGCCTCCACACATAGGCATACACAATCACACACACACATACAATTGCACATACGCAGTCCCCAAGCACTCCGTGTGAGTCTCAGGAAACCACAGGATCAGGCACACCTGCCGGAATCCCATGGGGAGTTGGGGAGTTGTTTTTGTTCTTTGCTATGTGTCCCAGGAGAGTCTGACTTAACAGGTAGAAACTGCGGTGCCTGGCTCAATGTCCTGAGCCTAATACCGTTATCTTTTGCTTGGTCTCACTGTCTCATTACCTTCCAGGCCAGCACCCAAAGATTATCTGTCTTTCTATTTTTAGATACATTGACCCAAGCCTTCCAGTAGATTCTTTTAACTCTCCCCAGGAAAGGAAATTTTACCTTCAGGTGAGTTTTTAAGGTTGCCAAAAATAATAAAAATCTCTGATCTGACAGCAAAAACAAAGAACCAAAACATACTAGCTCCTACCTCTCCTATAGCACCCCAGTGTAAAGGGGTAACCCAGACAACCAGTTGAGGAAGGCCTGTCCAGACACAAACACAGCCTGACACAGAAAGGGACATAGCCAGAGGTAGAGGTTGGAGTGTCCAACATTTGCTGGCGAAGGAAATTGGAACCCTCCTTCTGGAATGATAGGAAAATCCTCCTGACTACAGCGGTGGTAAGAGGTAAAAGGCACAGGGCAGGGTCTACACTGTAACCCAAGCCTGGGTGTCATCACTGGCCCACCCCCAGAGAACGTGCACAGCCCACAGCCTCTATTATAGGGATCCCCCAGGTAAGCACTTTTCTTTTTTCTTTTTTTCCTCTGCCACTCAAACAAAGAAACTGGCTCACCATTCCTCATGGCCAGATTTGGTTCACTCCTGCTGGCTAGTGAGAAATGGTGATGGGGTGTAGCACTGCCTGGTATTGGAGGAAGAAGCAAGGACGTGAGGGCTGGGGCTCAGGAGGCAGAGAGAACAGAAAGAAAGGTGCCCACGGTGAGGCCCTAAGTCCGTGACATCAGCTCTGGGTCTGGCACTGCCCTTTGCAGGGGGATGGCATCTACTTATAAAGCTGGAGTAACAAATAACACTTGGCTGCTCTTCTCCCCATGGTGGCCAGACTCCTGACAAAAGCAACAGAAGGAGAGAAGGATTTATTGTGGCTCACGGTTTAAAGGATGACAGTCCATCGTGGTGGGGGAAGCACAACAGCTGGGATTCCATGCGTGGTGGCAGGAGGTTGGTACGTAGCTTATTACGTCTTGGCAGATCAAGAAACAGAAGTGGGTTTGGTCTAGAACCCTCAGTCCCAGTCTCTACTGCCTATGAGGTGCACCAGCTAGACCTCCTATCCAAACAGTTGTCCAACCTTTCAGAACAGCGCCACTGTCTGGGTACCAAATGTTCAAACACACAAGCCCGGTGGGAGACATCTTATATGGAAACCCTAGCAACTAAGATGCCATGTGTCGTCCCTTTCCAGTGAGACTGGACCTGGGCACACAGCAGTGTTCACAGGTTATTTTATCCAATGTGTCCAATGTGTGATCAGGTACCATATGAGCGTCACATGAGGACATGGAGACACACACACACATACACACACACACACACACCCTATAGCATCTATACAAAGTCACATACCTTAGCAGGAGCAGAGCTAGAACATGGGCCCTGGCCAGGCACACTCCACTAGAGTCCCAGCCTTTGCTCGGGAGCCTGGGATATGTTGGATGCCGAAAACACATGGGGGGGGGGGTAATGTTCCACTCCGGAAGCTGCTAAGTTCTGAACCGGGGACTGCTGGCTCCCGCCATGGAGGCAGATGGAGAATGGGTGGAAAGGAGTGTGAAGAGCTTTTCTAAAGTAGGCAGTGCTGGAGCCAAGCCTGGGAGGAGGGTGGAGAAGGGAAGTGTTGCAGAGCCAAAGCTAAAAGCTGAAACAGGGACACTGCAGGTGGTAAGGCTGTGAACGCTAGCAAGGCAGGCCAGCATGGAAGCTGAGGGGTAGGGGGATCCACCTGGGATGGCTGTGGGAGAGAACAGTTTCTGCTGGGAGCAATTCTATTGAGACCTCGGCCACCTTGAGGCCCTCCAGCACCTGCCCCTTCAGTAAATTACAGAGGGCGTTCAGAGGCATGGGCACTTCAAAGCCCAGTGGCTTTTCTTCCCATGGCAGGGGTGTTTGAGCTTCCAGGCTGCTCTGCTGACCTGCCAGGCGTGGGTCCTAGCCCAAGCCGAGAATCTAAAAGGTTTCTACCTGCGTGTAAGGAGCCGCAACCCCCAGCATTCGGGGCTGCCACGGAGAAGAAGGGGTTGCTGGTTCAAGCAAAGCTGGAGGCTTGGAGTCCTTCCTAGCAGGGTGGGCTCTTCTCACAGCAGGTAGCTCTTCAGGAACTTTCATTGAGCTGAACTTTCCTGCTGAGGGCCCCTGGACCATGGCACCCATGTAAGTGCTGGCGTAGCCACATTTTAGCTAACCGCATTGTTACCCACAGTCTCTGCTTTAGCTCCCAGCATCCTCTGGATAGGTTTTGGATACCCCTGGGTAGGTTTTGGACCTCACTCTCACACTGTCCTCCCCTCCTCCATGAAGCCTGGGCCCCTTCCTGCCCCCTCCCCTTCCAACTGCAAGGTTCCTCAAAACTATCTCCAGGCCCCACTGTCTCAACTCCTCACTGGGCCCTAAATGCCTAGTTCCAGCCCTGACCTCAGACCACAGAAGGGAAATGGGAGTGGCCAACAACCAGCTTAGGCCAAGAGCTTGGTTTGAGAGTGACAGAGCCAGAGAGCAAAGGACAGAAAGCTGAAAGCAAGACTATATGAAGGTGTGCAGGTGGTCTACCCTCCTCCCCGGCCTCTCTAGGAGAGGATATGATGCATTGGGGGTGTGGCCAATCTGAGATGACGTCCCGGGGCCTCCTGGGATGAGTAGAGATATCCTATTCATAACTTTTTACCTTAAGTCTTTGGACAAATTAAATCTAGATATAGCCCAAATCTAGATATGGTCCAGACTGGTCTTGAAATTGCTATAATCCTCCTGCCTCAGCCCCATGATCTGTGTACCATGCATGGCTCATGTGCTTTAATAACAATTATTGTTATTGTTGTTGTCTGTAACCCAGGCTGATCTACAGTTCTCTCAGGTGCTGGTACTACAGGCATGCACACACACCTGGCTTTTTCTTGGCACCCCTCTGCTCCTGGTTCCATACTGCCTAGAGCCGAAGACCCCAGTGGGCTGAGGAGTATCTGCTGGAGACACCACCAGCATACCCTTTTCCTTTCCTGCTCTCATTACCTCCAGCACCCCCCCCCCCATCCAAGAGCTAGGAGATGGGCATCCTGTTTTGGCTTGGTTTTTATCCCCACCCCCACCCCCTCCTGTTGTAAACCCAGAGCTTAGAGCAGTGACTGGCTTATTCTAAAGGAACAGGGCCATCTTGTAAATACCCATAGAAAAACTGAGTAGACCTTAGAATCCGGGAGGGCTGGGCATGGAGCTCAGTTGGTAGAGTGCC
This sequence comes from Acomys percivali, assembly GCA_907169655.1. Lineage (NCBI taxonomy): Eukaryota > Metazoa > Chordata > Mammalia > Rodentia > Muridae > Acomys > Acomys percivali. Next base: position 125,395,752 of record OU015752.1, on the reverse strand, counting down.
TGCCTAGCTTGTATGAAGCAGCTGTATAAAGCCAGGTACCACAGTAGGTGCCCGTAATCCCAGGACTCAGAAGGCAGAGGCAGGAAGGTCAAGTGCTCAAGGGTTATCGTCGGCTGCATAGCCAAGTTCAACACCAGACTTAGCATATGCAACTTGTCTAAAATCAAACAAAGGGAAAATGCCACAAGAGAAACCATCCCAGAGGAGGATGGCAAAAGTGTGGCAAGCATGCCTCCTGCCCTCTTGCTCCCCAGCGCTATGGAGTGGCCTAGATTGGAACAGATGGAAACTAAACCTTGTCTGGCTTACCTTCCTAGGCCTAGGGGCCGCGGGGTACCCTGCCCGTCGTAAGTAGAAGACCCTCCACATACGTCCAGCATCACTCTCCCACTCAGAATCTCTGTTCCGCTTCTTCCTACCTTCCTACCAGCTCCCTCTGCTTCCTCCAGCATGCACAGAGGGAGAAACGCTCCCTGCTTCCTCCCACTTGCCATCTGCACTTCGCCTACCCCTCAAGATCCACATCAAACACCACCGCCGCCTTCTCCTCTCCCAGGAAACTTTCCAGGTCTCCTCAGTCCACAGAAAACATTCCTCACGCTGAGGCCTTCCCCTCTGTCATCTGGACTAGTCATGAACTTCCCGGTGACTGAGCTGAGTCAATGCCCTGCTGCGGCCACGCTTGTTTACACACACGTGTGCCTTGTTTTCCTGGCACTTGTAGGCACTCTGGGAGAAGCTGCCAAGCCTGATGAATTCCAATGTCCTCACAGCACAGGGAAGCAGGCACCCAGTAGGTACTCCATAAACGTTTCTCAATTCACTCCCCAATGTAGCCAAGCCTCTCCCTGTCCTGGCCTGGCCTGGCCTCTCCCACAGCCTGCATCTCTCCGTGCAGCCTGGGCTGCTGCTTGCTTATCTGAACAGGCAGCTGTGGACCTGGGTCTTCAAAGGCTCCTGGATGGGGCCCACCAGATGGTTTGCAAAGCACCACAGGTCTGGAAAAGTTAAGCGTCTCTGGCTCTTTCTGGTCAACCGGGGATTCTAAGTGCTGATGCCTTCAGACACGGGAGCCTAACAGAGGGACCACCAGGGTGGAGATGGAGGTGATGCACATCGGAAACCAACACACCGGGGCCTCGGCTTGCTAAGCATCGGCTCTCAGCCAACCCACAGTACAGAGACTGGCAGTAACTCCAGTGACTTTTCTTTTTCTTCTTCAGACAAGATCTCACAGTGTTGCCCAGGCTGGGCTGGAACTTACTCTGTAGCCCAAGCTCGACTTGAACTCCCAGGGTCCCTCCTACCTCAAGTGCTGAGATTACCAGCACGAGGCACCAAAACCTGCTTTCAAGTTACCTCTGCTCCTCAGGGAGATCAGAGTCAGGTGGGATGGAAGAGGCCATGTCTTGAAGATGCTGTGTGTGGGCTCTGGGCTGGACAGAATGGTCTTCCTGCCTGCCTCTGCCAGGTCAGAAGGCTAGAGCAACTGCTGTCCACTTGAGCAGCTGAGGCCCAGGTGAGCTGGAGTCAACAGAGGCCTGACTCAGACTTGTAGGCCATACTCTTTCCACGTGGCCTCACCAACTCCAGTTAGCCAATCAGACTCCCAGATTACAGATTACCTGAGACCTTTTCTTTTTTCTTTTTTCTTTTTTTAAATGGGAAGTACACTCACAGAATTCTCAAATCCAAAACCCTGGAAGCTCCAGGAAAGACATTTCCCTTCTCTTGGTCCCTGGCTCATGTGCCAATCAAACAAGTGTGTTGTTTTGAGCTGCCTCCTAACAATGTTCTTTGTGTATCTGCAAGCCAAAGTTCAGCCCACTCCCATATGTAATTGACAGATGACCCCACAAGGCTCATAGCCTTGTATAAGATGGACTTGCATTAGGTCGGGGGGCGGGGGGGGGGGGGGGGGGAGAGAACTTGTCTTCAGGTGGAAAGCCTGTGAGACACAGAGCTCACATGTGACAAGGACTGGGCCAAAAGGCTGCCTAAGGGTAGAAGCCTTAAGCCACCTGCTGCCATGAGTGCAGCTGGCCTGAGAAGCTGGCAGTCCTGCGGGGGTGGCTGGCCCCAGTGCTATTGACCATGGCCACCTAGTCTCTCAGAGACCTTCATTTTCCAAAAGAGGGAGGCTGCTCCCGTGGTTACAGGACTAGCCTAATTCCCCAGTTCCCACAGCAGGAACCAGGACACAGGAAGTGTGGAGGAAAAACAACCATTTCCTGTGAACTTTGTGGGCCAGAGAAGGGGAAGCTGGTACATGAGATTTGAGGATAACTGCGCTTCCTAACATCTGGGGGAGGGAAAGGCTCCCTCCAGGACCTAGGCTCAGGAAGCAAATGACTCACGAGTCTCCGAAATGGGATTCCAGCCTCCAGACTGAGAAGAGGGAGTGAGGCAGAGAAGGCATACACACAAGCCTACCCTGAGGTGATGGGCGGCATCAGATGAGATGGGGGCTTGGTTTAGTTTTATGTGTTTTTCTTACTGTGGGTTGTTGTTTTCAGTTGCTCAGTTTTGGGACCTTGTGCATGCTAGGGAGGCACTACGACTGGGCCGAGCTCTCTCCCCAGCCCTGTTGTGTTTTTAAAGGATGTCTAAGCACTTTTATTGACTTCAAGTCCTCCAGGCCAAAAGAGCTCTAGCCTAGAGTATTGCACACATCTGCAGAGGAGGGGCCCGGTGGCCTAGTGGCCTTTGTATCTGAGAGGCAGCCCAGACCTGAAATGGTCCTGGGGCCCTATGGGAACTCTAGTGTACGATGTCAAAGCATATGGAGAATGCAGAAGGGTCAAATCGCATCTGGCTGCCGGGAGGTATCTTGTCATAGGTCAGGGAAGGAAAAGGATGAAGCCAGCAGGGCATTTGGGCTCTGTGTTCTCAAAGCAAGCTGGCTGAAGTAGGAGGTCCCCTAAAGGGTGCTCTCTGGCACTGCAGGCACCGCCCCACGTGCCAGTGCCCTAGGTGATGCTGTGGTCATGACATGCAAAATCTGAAATGGTCCACAGAGCAAGGCTGCCTGGAATTGAACAAGTCAGCGTTTAAGATGGCGGTGCATGCCTGCATCCCAGCACTCAGAACTGCTAGTTCCAAACAGGCCGGCCTAGATATTGGGACCCTGTCTCAAGAAAAATAAGACAAAGTCCAAGTTTAACCAGAATGGGTAACCGTGGGAGGGCTCCCAGGGTAAAGGCACCTGCTACCAAGCCTGACAACGTGAGTTTAATCCCTGGGCCCCACATGGGAGAGAGAGAGAGTACCAACTCTCGCATGCTGGCCTCTCATCTATACACATATGCAGAAATAAATAAGTAAAATGTCCTTTTAAAAAACTAGCCAGGCATGGTGGTGCACGCCTTTAATCTCAGCACTTGGGAGGCAGAGGCAGGCGGATCACTGTGGGTTCGAGGCCAGCCTGATCTACAAAGTGAGTCCAGGACAACCAAGGCTACACAGAGAAACTCTGTCTTGAAAAACAAAACAAAACATAAAATAAAAAACTAGCTGACACGATTGTTCAATTCACAATGAAGACAATCTTTTACAGACATGCCCACAGACCAACCTGATGAAGGCAATTACTCAACTGAGAGCATTGTCAGGCAACTCTAGGCTGGGTCAGGTCAACAGTTAATGGTGACTATAGCAGGGCCGTGAGAAGCCAAAGACCTGGCTCCTGAAGGTAGAAAAGGTTCAGCAAGGCTGCGACCATTTTTAGGCTCTTTTTATATGCACACAAAAGGAATCTGAAATGGGCAAAGTATGGTGGTGGCGTCTCACCACGCAGGAAGCTGAGCAGGAGGATGAGGGCCAAACGAGTCTGCACGGTGAGTGAGTTTGTGGGGTTTGTACTACAGACAGTTTGAGTTCCAGGCCAGCCTGCACTACAGAATGAGATTCTCACTCTCAAAAAAATAAATAAATAAATAAAACAAGCAAACAAACAAGCAAGCAAGAAAGCAAAATTCAGGAATAATATAAAGACGTTTGTCTAATGCCTAGTAGAGTAATAAGCATCTAAGTGACAGAAAACGGAATAAATGAAGTACCCAGTGGATCTGGGACTCTCCTCACCCTACAGTTGTGAGTCCAGTGAGGGACTGGTCTCACCAAGAAGGCAAGCCCCAATTCTCGTCATTGCCTACGATGGCGCCCCAACTGAACCTCTCTTTAAAAGGCTACTCTTAAGCACAAATGTTACTTTGGGAACAGTACAAATGGGAGGTTTGAGGGCAAGAGGAACTCTGAACCCATACTGTGCTTCAAGACTTCTTGGGCCAACTCAGGGGTGGGCAGACTTGTGACACTCCCCCCCACCCCGCTTGCGCAGTGGGTACTGCTGATCCTATTGCCCTTTTTAATCCTCACATGCATTCTGTAAGGTAAGTTGTGTCACTAACCCTGACCAAATCCAATTCAACGTGTGACAACCTGCTTCCAACAGACAGTACATCGGAGGTCTTGAATGCCAGATCAATGTTGTGAGTGATCAGTTGGTCATGGAAGAGTCAACCTGGGCTCCCACTGGGACACCTGATCCTAAGAAAGGAAGTGGAATTGGGAGGAAGAAGGAAAGAAGGGTTAGGAGAAGAGAGAGATGGAGAGGAAGGAGGAGGAAGAAGAGGAGGCAGAGGAAGTAAGATAGGAGGAAGAGAAGAGAGAGGTAGGTATTCCCTACCACGCCCCAGCCCCCTCAACAGCTCCCGTGAGAACTCAACCCTTCCAGCCTGCAGCTTGCAGGAGCAATTTACTCCATGAGATAAACCAAGGATGTCCCCAGGACATATGTGAGAGACAGGTGCCAGCAGCCCCCCCCCCTCAAATGTCAAGGCTGTAAAGACAGCACGTTGCCATGCTGCCCACCTGCCTGGTTAACACCAACCACAAATGGAGGTTGGGCTCAGTCTTCACCTCTTTTCCTGGCCAGGACAGATGGTGAGTGTTAGGCGGGCAGGAAGGGAGACACGTGGCTGTGAGGTCACAAAAGCGAGAGAATCGGCAGCATTCAGGCAGGATGCTGGGCTCTGTGAGCTCCTGAGCTCTACAGGAACAAGTCTTTCTGTAGCACAAGCTGTTCCCTTGGAGGAAAGTACCCCCCCCACACACACACACACAGGCTCCAACGCACCCCAGCTTAGCCGCTTTGACTCACCGCGGGCAAGCAGGAACCTCCTGATCCTGATCTGTTTCTGGGGTCAGTAGCCTCTATGTCTGCATTTTCTCCCTCTAAAAGTGACCTGGAAGAAAGGAAGGAAGGATGTTTTCTATGTAATACAAGCTGCAGGAAAGGATGGCTCGGCCACGAGCTGAGCTACGTACGGCCCTAGCTGGGGAGTTCCCTAATGGGTCCAAGCTGCCCTTGGGAATGGAAAGTCGGGGTTGCACACACAGATCCTGCAACCACAAAGGATGTTACAAGACAAGAGCCAGGACACAGTGCAAACCTGCCTTGTGGCCTTGCCTTCACTGCTCTGCCCCACTTTCTAGGGCACCTCTCGGCGTAGACAAACATTAGCCATCTAGTTGACATTCAGTTCTGGGTGGGCGGTGCCGGCTTCCTCAACTTACCTGGCCTGAGGATTAGGTGCCTCAGTCTCTTGTCCAGTGGCTTCCCGCTGCCTGTTGGGTTTTTCTCTCATCATTGTCATGCATCTGCACCTCTGTGTGCTCTTGCCTCTCCCCATTTCTGTGGAGGGCATCCTACCTCAGCCTCCAAGGTGTTTGTGACCAATCAAGCTGACCCTACGCCCTCTCCTCCAAGAAGTCCCCTGGCTGGTCCTCACTGTGAGCATTCTATATGCAATCCTGGTGTGCAGGCAGCAGCAAGAAGCTGGTCCTGCGTACCTTACTCCAGACAGTGGAGAGCAATCAGATCTGGGCCCCAGCACAACAGCTGCACTGGGCACTAGCAAGCCTGGCCCTACAGCTGTTGGTAGCCACCCCAGCATCTATTTATAGGCCTTCTGCAGTCCTTTGCCATGACTCCCGGCTGGCTCACATTGGTGCGTTCTCTCAAGATTCAGCCAATGGCCAACTAGAGGCAAATCTCTATGGACAGTTGGCCTTCCCAGTTAAAATCTGGGTTTGTGAGCTGGGTGCAGTGGCACACGTCTTTAATCCCAGCACTTGGGAGGCACGGGCCGGTGGATGTCTGTGAGTTCAAGACAGTCCTGGTCTATACAGTGAGTCCCAGGACAGCAGGGGCTACAGAGTGAAATCATGTCTCAACCAAACAAACAGACACAAAGTAAAACCTGGGTCTGTATCAGAGACCAAGAAGACAATGGTAGAAATCCTGTGCCCAAGGTTCTGGAGATGTGTTCTGATACGGATCTTGAGGCCAAGGCTAGCCAACCCTACAATACACTGTCTTTCCTTAAGGAAGGCTAGAGCTTGGTGAATGCCTGAAACCCCAGCAGTCAGGAGGCTGAGGAAGAGGAATTGCAAGCGAAGGCCAATCAATGCTACATATAAGGCCCTGCCTTGAATAAACAAACAAACAAACAAACACACATGTGTCTGCGCCTTTTATTCTACACACATAAACTCAAGGCAGGGGTGAGAACTTTATGACCATGTCATCAGAGGGCCCTTCCAACCTGACGTGCCAGGTTCCGTGACTCATGCTCTCTTTTCCTCCTCCGACACAGAGGTCAGGATCATACAAAGCCACCCCAGTTCCCTTTCCCTGAGCACCTCAAGCCCCACCCAGGGTCCAAAGGGAAAGATAAAATCCCAAGCTGCCAGCTCAGCTCAAGGCAGCCTGAGAGTGCCTGCTCAGTGCTGCAGGTGGCAAGAGGAAGGGGCAGGGGAGTGAGGGAGGGCTGCCGTTGCTATGGCTACAAAAAAAAAAAAAAAAATGCTCCTCTCATTCACACCATCTGTCTGAGCCAGGATAGGAGACAAACTTGGTTGCCTTCACTCCCCTGGTCTACCTTTCTAAGTGACTACAACTGGAGGCTAAATTTAAGTGCTGCTCAAAATGGGGACATATAAGGCCTCTCCGCCTGCATCGGCAGGGTTTCATAACGGGCAGAGCGGGAGGGAAATGAAGAATTAGACTCCGAGGCAATCTACGCTGCATTGTACAGCCACCTCAATTAGAGTTCTAAAAGAGAGGGGGGGAAAAAAAACCCTGCTCTTCTCTCTGGCTGAAGATGAAGTTTCAGCAATAAACACACATCAGCGAGGAGCTCTTGAAGAGAGGCAGCATCAACACCCCAGGGAGCAACCCCAAACAGGGAGCCCTCTCCAGGAAGCTACTGCTTGCCAGGGAAGAAGGGACGGAAGTGAGGAGGAGGAGGAGGAGGCAGCAGTGAAGGGCAGAGGATGCTGTGCTGAGAAGCTGGGGAGGGGGCGTGCCACAAGAGTGGGGGGGGGGCGGGGGAGAAGGCAGACAGACAGGAGGCGCTGAGTTTGGGAGGAAATGGAGAACTGCCTGAGTTCTGCAGGCAACCAAAGCTTGCGACCCAGAGCAGGGGTGCTTCTGGAGGAGCCCATTCATAAATGTTCATTATGGGAACTGGCCACTCTTTAAAAGTAGAGAAAAAGGGAGGTATTGGAGCGCATGCCTATGCGGGGCACTCTGTAAATATTTTACCTCCATGTCAGTCTCAAGATAAAATTACAATCTCAAGATAGACGTAACTGCCCCTTCTTTACAGGATGAATGGGAGGGCTCATAAACGTTCCAAGGCCACATGGGTAGGATTCGAACTCACGTCTGTCTTAGCATGCTTTGTCTGCTTGCTTGTTTTTGCCTCTGCCACTTGCATAGAATGCTTGCTCCTGATGTTTATCCTCAGTACCTAGATGTTCCAAATCCTCCAAATCTAACACGGGGTGGGGTGGGGTAGGGTGGGGGGGGTGGGGGTGGGGGGTGGGGGACATTCTGACGGGGAGAGGTGGCAGAACATATGGAGGAAGCAATAGTTGAATTTTGGCCAACTCATTGCAGCGTCTCTGAGGTCTTCTGAAGCCTGTGTCTTCCCGTTTGGGTCACTTCCTAGCAGACAGTAGGGAAAGCAGAGCCTGTGCCAGGCAGAAGGATGTGCCCACAGCATGTCCTCAGGAGGCTCGGAAGAGCAGCCGCCATTGTGAGAAGAGAGCCCCAGGATGGAGGCTGAGGGAAGAAATGCAGCTTGGGTTTTCACTAGCTCCTTTTGTACGGGGTGAGTGTTTTACCATGTGTTGGTGTGTGTATCCAGTGTATGTCTGTGATGGTGACTACCACACATCCTTGTGTGTGGAGGTGAGACCCATGCATCTATACATGTATGTTGGGGAAAGTGCTGTGTGTGTGTGTGTGTGTGTGTGTGTGTGTGTGTGTGTGTTTAGGGAGAGTACTGTGTATCCATGTGTGAATGGGTGAGTACCATGCATCCATGCACATGTGTTCGAGTATACGCCTTTCACTGTTTGCCCTTTCACTTGGTTGTCAGACACCTACTTCCTTCAGGAAGAAACTCTTGTCCATTATCACCTGTGCATCCAAGTGTGAAAGGTCCAATGGCCCACACGTGTAGAGCCATCACCTCCATGAACACAGCACATGGCACCTTAGGATGAGTAGACACCCAGTCAACAGCTAGATCTCCCACAGACCTGGGCTACTCTACTCCCGGAAGCAGCTCTTTTCAGTGACTAAGAGACCTGAGGAAAGCCTCTCCATCCACGTCCTCCTCCTCCTCCTCGTCCCCTGCTCCTCATGCTCCCTGTTCCCAGCAACCCTGAGACCTAGATCCAGGCAGTGCTCAGATGAGAGGCCAAGGCCAGCTTTAAGTCTGTGAGCAAAGAAACGGTCCCTGCAGCTCAGCACATTGATAGACCATGGCAAGGCCAGGACAGAGTGTTCTAGACACCCATTCCTGTCTCTGGCTCGTGCTGAGCTTCCAGGCTGGGTGTGTCCAAAACTTGGGCCTGAGAATGTTCCACTAACGTGTGGCTCTAGCAGCACAGGGGCCAGCAACGACTGGGTAGCTCCCTGCTGGTTGGCTCCTGCAGCTAGCCAGAAGGGAATGAGCTCTAGACATGCCCTGTTCCCAGGAACGGTTCTGCTGTAGCATTTCTATGCCCTGGAAGAAGTGTAGGTGAGCCAGACGAGGAATGCTAGAGCCACGAGTGCCCAGGAAGCCACAGGAGGTGGAGATCTGAGGAGGTAGTAATACAATATCCTGGGTAGACACATTAGACCACAGAAGGCACACTAAGAGGCCGGGGATGTAGCTCTGTTGGGAACGTGCTTGCCCCTACCCAGGAGCAATCCTTTATTAGAACGGCCATGGTGCATACCTACAACTCCAGCACTTGGAGATTGTGTGGAGGCAAGGAAATCATAAACTCAAGTCCATTCTCACATCCATGACAAGTTTGAGGCCAACCTGGGCTACATAAGACCTTGTCTGTAAAACAAAAACAAGCCTGGGGTGGTAGCAAAGGCCTTTAATCCCAGCACTTGGAAGGCAGAGTCAGGCAGATGCCTGTGAATGAGGCCAACCTGGTCTATATAGTTCCACGTCAGTCAGAGCTACATAATAAGACCCTGCAAAAACAAAACAAACCTAAACTTTCCAATATGACACAGTATTAACTATGTGGACAAGGCAACCTGCACAGCTTTCCCACGATGACTACAGCAATATTTAGATGTGCACACAGGGACAGCAAGAGAAAAGGAGAGACCAAGCCACACCTGGCACCACAAGAGGCTGTGTGCTGTGTACTTGGGGCATGATGACTCTTCAAGATCTGACAGAGAAAGGAGCACCCCAAAATCATACTCATGGCAGACTCGATCCTGCAGCTACAGTTTATGACCACAGGAGCCCTGCCATGATCACTCTGGCCAGTGTTAATGTCGGCCACCAGAAAATAGTGGTCAATGTTCTAGAAAGGGTGCCTTATCATCAGGGACCAGACATATGCTCTACATATGGAGCAGGTGCCCAGAAGAAATGAGAATCCAGTGTGGGGAGGGGCAGGGTACCCTAGAATGAGGTGTACAGGTGTTTGCCCTTCAAGATTTTCCGAAGAGGAAGCTCAAGCCAGTAGAGCCGGGAGCTTGGGCCTGCCTGCTCTTTTGCCATCTCTAGTGGCTCAGCCTTCAGAAAAACAAAATGAACCTAATATACAAACAATACTGTGATCTGAGAAAATCTCAAAACCCCAGTAACTCTGAGGTAGTGTCAGTACACACAACTGCAACCAGTGACAAGTTCAAGCCTGTCTGCAGATGTTCAAGCCTGTCTGCAGGTGTTCAAGCCTGTCTGCAGGTGTTCAA
>OU015752.1:125339891-125385454 GCA_907169655.1 Acomys percivali | reverse complement strand
CGTCTACAGGTGCACAAGTAGTTGGGGGCCTGGTTTCTAGAAAGAATATAATATGGATTTCCTATCATAAAAACATTTTTACTATAAAAACTTGGGGGAGCGAAGAATGTAAAGAGTAATGTCATGCCTGTGGTAACCGCCTACAACCCCAGCTCTCTGGGAGGCTAAGACAGGAAGAGCTTAAGTCCAAAGCCTGCCTGGGCTCCAAAGCCTCCCTGGGCAACTCAATAATACCCTCGCTCAAGATTCAACACATGAAAGAGGGCAGGGGATGTGCCTCGATGGTTGGATGCTTAACTAACATGCATGAGAAAGCTCAGGCTTTGGTCTCCAAGTAAAACCAACCAACCAAAGACCCTAAAATGTAAACAACAAAGAAAGAACTATCAACTCAAATGTCGACCCAACAGAAGCATTAAAATGTGGTTACATTTGCTTAAAAATGAAATAAAATAAAAGGCGAGCTGTTTGCAGTGGTTCACATTTGCCATCCCAGCACTAGGGAAGTAGAGGCAATGGGGATCAGGAGGCCACTGTCAACTACATAGTGAGTTCAAGTCCAGCCTGAGCTGCAGAAGACCCTTTCTCAGAAAACCTAAAAGAAGAAGAAGAAGAGGAGGAGGAGGAGGAAGATAATGAAAGCAAAACTCTTAAGTCTGTGGCACAGAGGGCTTTGTCTGAGAAGAAAGGTCTTGCTCAGAGGAAGGGGGGGTGGTAGGAGATGAACCCGTTCTCTACCTAGCCTGGTGTCAGAGTCACAACTTGGTCTAGACGGAGCTGAACTCAAAGCCTGGGCAGAATGACGTCAGCCGCTGTTGGCCACGTGTGACGTGCAAGGCCAGCTGCTGCTGAGGGCACACACGTGGCCATCTGGGCCGCACACCACAGACCGAAGCGAAGAGGGCAAGTGTTGTAAATAGTTCTCCTGTTATTTCAGGATGCTTACGGACTGACGCTCGCTGTCCTAACAGCCGCACGTGCACGAGCAAGTCATCCTTCCAAGCAGGCATGCACCACAGTCACACGAGCCCCTGACAGTCCCCTCATTCAGCCCCTTGAGTGGCTGCTGCTGTGCCACCAAGCAGCTGCTCACCAAGTCTCTGCTGTGTGTCTCTGTGTACAGGCTTTGTTCCTGAGGCTCTGAGAGGGACTGGAGTAGACGCCAGTCTCCAGGGGCTTGCTATGCTCCCCAGAGAGATGAGCTCTTGAAACAGAGGTTACTTGCTCATAGAGAAGAGGGGACCTTCTCCAGTTCACAAAAGGCAGAAAGACACTGGTGACCAAATGCAGCATGTGAACGTTACTCCAACAGACAGCTGGAGACGTCATTCCTGACAAGCTGGTCTGTGTGCCTATCTCAAGTGGACAGGTGACACCTGTGCAATAATGACCATAGTTTTACAAGGGAATGCTCTTTTTAAGTGGCATGCACTGGACTGTGTAGAAGGAAAATGACATAAACAATGGCTTCAGAAACCAGCCTTAAAATACTTCAGAAAGAAAAACTCAGGAGGACAGCAAGATGGCTCGGCAGGTAAAGGTGCTTGCTGCCAAATCCGATGGCCTGAGTTCAATCTCGGGGACCCACATCATTGAAGGAGAGAACCAAGTCCCCAAAATTGTCCTCCGACCTCTGCACAGGAACTGTGGCACACATGCCCATACATGTACACACACACACACACACACACACACACACACATACACAAATATGGAAGTTTAAAATAAAAAAGAACTGCAAGAAAAGTAAGAAGTCATAAATTAGCATAATGCAGCATCTTTTTAATAGATGGAGTAAGTGCAGGCAGGGCTTATTACACCATCCTATTTTGTCTGAAAAAAAATATCATACACACACACACACACACACACACACACACACTTGTTTGTTTGTTGTTTTGGTGGGATTAAGACAGGGTTCCCCTGTGTAGCTCTGGCTGTGTCCTGGAACTTGCTCTGTAGACTAGGCTGGTCTCAAAATCAGAGACCCATCTGCCTCTACCTCCCAAGTGCTGGCATTAAAGGCATGTGCCATCACTGCCCAGCTGGTTTGGGGTTTTTGTTTTGTTTTCTGAGGCAGTCATGACTAACCTAGAAACTCATTATACAGACCAGAATAGCCTCAAACTTTCAGCAATCCTCCTGCTTCTGCCTCCCCACGGCTGGGATTACCACATACCCGCTATTCATTGTTGTTATTGCTGAGACAAGGTCTTGCTGTGTAGCTCAGGCTATCCTCAGACTCACTATATAGCCCAGACTGGCCTTGAACCCTAGGTTCTCTGCTTTGGCGTTCCTTGTAGTATTTTTTGACAGGAGACTGCTCTGTATGGCAGTTGATGCCCCAGGGAGACATGTCCTCACATGGGGTGGTGCCATTTCTGCTGGGAGTTAGGTGCCATTTCATAGTGGGACAAGAAGGCTCCCTCTCCTGTCCTGTACTGATCCCCTGGAGACCAGAGAGCACCCAGTATTTTTCTGTTCCCTGAGGTGTTTAACCCTCTTCTCCAACAGCTGGAAGCTGGGATCATGAGATTCTAGCAGTCTGGTGGGGCTAGTAGCAATCTCTCTGAGTCTCAGTTCTCACATCTGTAAAATGGGCATAGCCCCAACTACTACATTGGGCTACTGTGGGATGCTCCTGAAGAAAAGAATGGTAAGTCCCAGAATGCAACATCCTCTTCCAGGCTCTTTAAAGGACAGACATTGTTGGCACTCTGTAGACTTGGTTTAGGTGTGTTCTGCCCCCTCCAGCCCAGCCAAGTCCTCCACCAGGAAGGCAGACCCTCTATCTTTCAGCCATGGGGAGTGAGCAGGGTCAGGCCCACAGCTGTAAAAAGCAAACCCAGGAGAGAACAGACACTGTTCCCTACCCTCCCCGCATCACAGGAAGGAAAGATTGGTGCTTCTCTCTGAAGCTCCTAGAAACGGAGCTGTTCAAACTGTGGGTTTCAGTCACTCAGCAAACAAAGACCTATGTCCCAAAGCCTGCCCACCCCCACTGCAGAAAGAATGAGTCTGGAGTTCCTAAGGGTCAAAGTTACTTCAGTGCACCCAGTTCTAGAAGACTATTTGAAAAGCCAGGCCGGCAGAGGTAAGGCCAACAGGAGGGGGCTTTCCCCCAAAGGAGCAAGGCAATCAGTCCCTCCCTATCACAGCGAACAGGGCCCCTCACAGTGGACCACACAGTGGGAAACAGGTGCATCTCATTGTGTGTTCAAAAAACCCTGCGATTCCCAGAATCTCTCAACGGCTGGGGGGGGGGGAGCTCCAGTCACATGCACACAGAGCCCCTTCCCACAGGGCAAACTGGTAGGAAGCAGGCACAGAGCCAGCACCGCTTTTCCTGGTCCCTAAAACAGAAAGGACACAACTCAGGCTTTCTGGAGAGTAACCACCGGGACCCAACCTATGCCCTTTCCCTGTACCGGAAGAAAGCAGCACTGGTTGCTTTTGAAATCCCTGAGACATGAACAGGGGCTGTCCTAGTGGTCCACTTGTAAGGTCCACTGCCCCCTGGGAGGTGACTGGCATACAGAGGACACAGCTGCCAGGGAACTCTGGGAGGTGAGTGCGGAAGGCCAACTAGCCTCTGGCTTTTTTTCCCTCCGGATATGCCCATAAGGGGACTGGCTACCGACTTTATCCTCCCACTAAACCACTTAAGACATAGTGGGCAGCGAGAGGCCTTCCAAACGAGAGCTCTTTCCGCTTTAGAAACCCAGGCCCAGAATAAACAATGTGGAAGGAGACAAGAGAGCACTCTGGTTTCAACACGCCTCTTCCCGGTCCAGTACAGGGCCCTTCCCAACTCCGCCGGTGAGGGTGAGGCTGGCCTGGGATAAGTTAACCCCGCCCTCTCCAGACAGCTGCAGCGGGCCAGAGGCTGCAAGGGAGACCCCGGACGGACCATGACCAGTCAACCAGTGGCAGGGCAGGACGCCAGGGTGGGGGTGCTCCTGGGCAGGGAAGAGCACAAGCTGCCAGGGATCTCAGGATACAGAGGGGACAGCAGCCTGGCCCCTCGAGGAGTAGCCACGGGCCAAGCAAATAGCCCGGGTCCTAGCCCGCCGCCGGCCACTGACATTTGTCCCAACTTAACTTCCTGTTATCAAAGAGGGAGGAGAAGAAGAAGGGAGTCATAAAAAATAATAATAAAATAAAAATAAGCAAGACGCTCAAAGAGAGGATGGGAAAGGTACGGGAGCCCAAATCGCGTGGAGCAAAGTTTGGGGACGTTCCCTTGAGCGATGACAGGCGACCCTGATGCCGAAGGGCGCCCACTCTGTGCTGATGTGTTGGGTTTTCTGGGGTTAGACTGGCAGTTTTGATTGGTGGAGAGTCCAAGGCGCGCCCCGCAGGTGGGTCTGAGATCGCCGACGCAGCTGCCGCACCTGACCCAGCAGGACGCAGAGTCCAGCCAGGACTGGCACGGTCCCCACCCGCTCCCGCGCACCCTGGAGCCTACTCCCACTCCGTCTTACCGAAGGTCTCGTCGGCCTCCGGGTCTCAGGTCAGCTCCTGTCTAGGCCTCTGGCTGAGGGCGCAGAGATCCGGGACCCCGCGGGCCGCCTGCCGAGCCCGAAGGGAGCGAGGCGGCCCGGCGCAGGTTGAGCCGGCCGGGTTGCCTGCGGTTCTGAGAGCTGCGGAGGACGCGGTTGGGGCACGCCCACATATGAAGCTCACCAATAACAGGGCCTTCAAGGGCGAGGCTCCGCCCCAGGTCTGAGACGCAGGGCCAATGGTCAAGCAGCGCGGAATCCACCCTTGCGCCCTCCCAGTCAGTACCCGGCTGGCGACGCCTGTCACCACTGCAGCCTACGACGCACGTGGGCTGAAGCCCTGCCCTGTCCCGCGAGCAGGCAGCCGCTCCCACGCTGGCCACAGGTCGAAGACGCAGCCCTGGGCTGCTGCAAGGTGAACACCCGGTCTTGGTGTTCTGGTGTCGAGGGAGAAGGAAGGGCGGGGCCTCGCGATGCTTGGCCTAGGCAGCTGGAAAGCCAGCCTTACTGTCCGCTTTTGGACTGGAGGGAGCAGCGAAAGACTTCTAGGACTACCTGGCCCTCTTGGGACCTCATTCCTTGGTTGGCTGCGTGCAGTCTTCCTTGCTTGAGTTCTCCCCCGAACTGGCCTTGCCTTGGCTAAAGCTGTGGGAAAGGGAGTGGTGACACAGACCAATCTCATTAACCGCGTCCACCACATTGTGTCGTTCTTGGATGTCGAATAACTTAATTTCTGTATTGCTCTCTTTCCAGAGTGGCCATGCCCCTCACAGTTTCAGAGAAAAGTATGAATGAATGGTTCAGGCTGATAGTTTTGAGAAGTTAATGCAGACGCTGTGATGGCAGGAACCAGGAAAATAGGAGTCAAGTGGTCAAGCACCAAGGCTGACTCACCCCTGGGGCCTGGAGCCCATCACCGAGCTTGGCCCAACGCAGCATCCATAAATGTTCTTGGAACTGAGCTGATCCAGGGGGAGGAAAGCAAGCAGGCTTGGGCGGTGAAAGCAAACAGTACTGTGACTCTAGGGTGCTGGAATTCCCCGGGTACCACCCTTGGAGAGCCATACCCCTTGGCCAGGTAAGTGCAGGCAGCAAGTCCCCCTCCCCGCCCCCCAAAACTGGGACTCATTTTTTTTTCTCTATCATCTTTGCTGCGTGTTCCTCCTTCCAGCCCTTGGAGTTTCTCAGGGTTTGTCTCTTAGCATCCTCAGAATTGAATTCACTTCTGCTGATAAGTTTTATCTGCAGTGTCTGACCCCACTCAGTTTGCACAACTCACTCATCGCTGATTCTAAGAGGGACACTTCTCTGCTCTTGCGGGACTCCAACCTTGCCCACAGCCTGACTTCAGTGAGCCCAAGCCAGGCAAAGTGGAGATAAAGATGAAGGCGAGTCATTCGTACATTCAACCAACTAAGCAGATGTGATTCTTATGTCCCCGTCACTCTCTGACAGGTGACTAATCAGATACAGGTGATGGTGCGAGAGGTATTAGTATTTATTCAGCCCGTGGTCTTACAACAACAAACCGGGCACTTCCGGGAACTCAGATAGCAGTGCTCAGCTCAGAAGGCTCTTGAGACAAGATTCCAGCGTGTACTCTAGGCTGGTCTTGAGCACTACGTATCCCAGGCTGATCTCAAGCTCACGGCTATCTTGTCTCAGCCTCCCCAATGTGGTGATGGCCTACCATAGCTCTGGGTTAGCACAGAACTCCTGGCTGCTCAAAAATAAGAATTACCCAGTACTTCCTAACCTTTCTTGTGCCTCTCTTCTGGTGTGCCCTAAGCCTTTATCTCATGGGGCTTTTCTGAGAAAGGGTCTTGCTAGGTAGGTGTGGTGGGCTGAGTTTTAACTTGGAAATAGGGCCAGCTGAGTATTGATGGCAGCTGACTGAGTAGCGGCATTAGGTAAGTCTTGTGGCTTCTTGGGCCAGAAACTCTTACTGTCTTTCAGACTTACACTGCTGAGCAGCTGCCTGGGGGTGAGAGACGAGTGAGAAGACTAGAGATAGAGGTGTCACAACTCAGAACTCAGAGCAGTCTATAAGATGGCCTGCTGCATCGGGGTGGGGGGTATATATAGCTCTGTGTCAGAGAAAGCACTATGCTGTGTTAGGGAGAAATGGTATCTAGCTCCTTTCTTAACAGATGAATGAATGAATGAATGAATGATGCTGCAGCCCCACACAACGTATTTAACAGCAATCACTTTGCTTTTCTAGGATGCAGCTTGAGGAGGTTGCCCGGGAGATACAGATGGCTACTTAGCATCAGAGGGAGGGAGGGAAGGAAGACCCAGATTCAGCCCTAAAAATAGCTTCATCTCCAGCTGAACCAGTAGCCTACGCAGCTCCAAAGCAGCCCCAGCTGGTGGTCCTGACGTTGTCAGCATCCACCTGACCACCATCCAAGAGGACACCAGGTCTGCCTCCCCAATTTCCAGCCTCCCAGTGTTCTAGAAACAAGGCTGGTGTGGAGCCTCAAGGATTCTCCCCAGGGGCGTTTTCCATGGAGGACGCTCTGGGGCCTTCCTCTTGCTTTCCCAGCAGGGGTGACACTATAAGGTAAGTGTGTAATTTCCCAGGCTTTCTCTAGAGCTGCTATCAAAGCACCTTGGTGTTTCAGGGGAAGAGGAAGGCTGGCCTCCACAGAGCCCAGTGACCTTGTCAAGTGATGAAAAGGGGCTGATGGGCCCTAGGCTGCTTTGACAGCTAGCTATCTTTGGAGGACTTTCTAAGCCAGGAAGTGGGAGCAGTGGTGCCTCCCTTGGGCATACCCATCAGTGTGTGAGAAACAAGATCACAGCATCTTTTTCTAGCCTCTTATCATCCCGCAGGCGGCACCATTGTTCCCGGCCACAAGGGCTCTAGTCAAGGTCACCAGGGACCCGGCAGGCCCACCACACCTTCAAGGAGATTTTTCTGACAATGTGGGGAAGAAATGTTGCCTGTCTGGGAGTGCACTTTTGGGGGAATGTATGCACAGGGTTGGCAATGTGAGAAAGTCAGTGCTGGGGTAGCCAAGAGATGCTGCTATAGGCAGAAAGTGGCACTCCAACTAGGGGTGCGGACTACAACAAACAGATACAGCGTGGGTGTGTAGGGGAGCTGGAAGGACACGGAACCGGAAGTAAACCACTGAAGCGCTTGTAGCCCCAATACGCTAATTCTTTAACGGCCTGGACTTCCACCCACAATTCTGGCCTGTGTGGTCTCTCTGAATAAATATATGCTTCCGACATCTCAAAAAGTCGTGTCAGCCTGACTGCCACGCTCCTCTGTGATCCATTTTACATTCCCGTTGCACCCACACAGCAGCACCCGAGATAAGCCTTTGGTGACTTTTGTAATGGATACATACTTTAAAACTGCAGGAAGTTCTGGCCTGACTGCCTTCCTCCCTAATCTTTCAAGGCAAGAGTCCCTTGGGCCAGGCCGACCGTGGGGGTTCTGGAGGGTCGGCCCCCTCTGTATCACATCAGTGTGTCCTGCAGGAGGCGCCCACTCCAAGCACTTCCTCCAGAGCTGGAGCTTCAATTACTGAAGGCCAAGCCTCTGCCTGGGTCGTAGCGCAGAGGCAGAGTGCTTGCTGCGCATGCTCCAGGCCCGGGGCCTGGGGCTTTCTGCACCACCAGGCTGGGGAGGGATAGTTAGACACAGAGATGTAATCTGAATAAATTATTTAAAAAAAAAAAAAAAAAGAGTGGGTACAATGCCTCACAGCACGGAAGGCTTAGCAGCGAGAGTGTTGGAGCACGGATGGTCACATTGTATCCACAATCAGGAAGCAGCAAGTAGGGCTCCCTGTGACCTCTGGCTCCAGCAAGACTCGAACTTTTAAAGGTTCCACAGCCTTTCAAAACAGCACCACCAGCTAGAGACCACGTGACAGACACTGGAGCCTATGGGAGGAGCACAGGAGACAGTGTATTCAAAGCAGAACCGTGGTCTGGGCTCCCCAGTGGAACCCACTAAAAAAAAGCAAATCAACAAACAATGACAAAAACACATATAGATGCTGGGCTGCAGATACAGGTCAGTTGGTAGAGTGCTTACCTAGAATGCATGAAGTGCTGGGTTCAATTCCCAAGACCACATAAGCCAAGCCTAATGGTACATGCTCTATAATCCCAGAACTTGCAAGTTCAAAGTCATCCTCAGCTATAAAGTTATATTGAAAGCCAGCCTGGGCTACAGAAAACTTTATTTCATTGGGGGGGGGAATAGATGTATTCATCACCTAGATATTTGGACCATAATATCCTCTCTCTGTCTCTGTCTCTCTCTCTCTCTGTCTCTCTCTCTCTGTCTCTGTCTGTCTGTCTGTCTGTCTGTCTGTCTCTCTCTCTCTCTCTCTCTCTCTCTCTCTCTCCCCCCCTTCCCCATGGCTTCTATTAGGTAAATAGCTCCTTCCACCACATAGAACACGCTCAAAATGCTACCCTAACCACGGGAGCAACCAACCGCAGCTTAAAACTTCCAGAACTATGAACCAAGATAAACATCAGGTATTTTGTTATAGTAACCAACTTGAAAACTGAAATCAGTAAGTGTGAGTCGATTCACATTATCAATACAGGTATCTGTGAAATGTGCTACGGGGACAGTGAAAGAAAGTGGTTCAAAGTTTGGGGCTTATAGTTGAATCAGCATGAGTTGGAATCCCAAGTCCACTTGGCCGGTCTAGTTGCGTTGAATGGGTGTGATATCCTGTCTGATGCCGTGAGGATCAGCTCAGATAAGACATGAAATCCACCAGGCACAGCATGGGTAAGACCATTATGTTGTGAGCATGATAAAATATACATTTTAAAAACAATGCGCCTGTTTCAAAATACAAAGCCCAGGAGCATGTAATAAATCCACAGCCTTCAAAACCTTTATCTAGTTCCTACACGTTTTTATCACTCCAGGAGGAAACCCCACCCCTGCAGAGCAGTCACTCCCCCGCCCCCTTCCTCCCAGCCTCTAACATCTGACAATCTGTTTTCCTGGTCTATGGAAAATAACTGCCCTTTATCGGCATCTTTTCTCTCCATCTTTGTCTCTCTGCTGGTAGCTTTAGTCACGGACAGATTTCTCTCATCAAGCAAACAGGATCAAGCTTTAAAAGGAAAACAAACGAGAAAATAATAGCAAAACTAAAAACCAAACGTGCAGAAATCCTTTGACACACTTCCCCGCTTCTCACCATCAAACTGCTCTGTTTTCTGACAGGTCTCAGGCAGCCCAGGCTGACCTTGGGCAGTGCCTAAAGTGGCCAGAAGAGGGCGTTGGATCCTCTAGTACAGGGGTTACATGCAACTGAGAGAGGCCATGTGGGGGCTGGAAATTGAAGGTGGCTTCTCTGCGAAGAATTACATCTTAAGGGCTGGGGAGATGGTTCAGTAGGTAAACCTCTTCCTTCCAGGCCTGATGAGCTGAGTTCGAATCCCAGGACTCAAATGGTAGGAGAGGACAGCCACCTTTAAGTTGCCCTCTGACCTCTACACATGTACTGGGGCAAGCACCCCACCCCCTCAGCAACACAGACCAACAAATACGTAAATAAATGTAATCTTTACTTTTTAAGGAATTATATCTTAAAACGCAAAACTGACTGGATATGGTGGCACACCCCTTTCATCTCAGTAGTAAAGGGCAAAGCAATCGGGAGTTCAGGGCTCGCCTGTGCTACAGTAGACTGGAGGCCAAACTGACCTACATGAAACCCTGTTTTCATAAAAAGAAAAATGTAGGGGCTGGAGAGATAGCTCAGCAGGTAAGAGCCCTCCCTGCCTGTTCTTCCAGAGGGCCCTGGATTCAATTCCCAACACCCACACGGCAGCTCACAACTGTCTGTAACTCCAGTTCCAGGGGGATCCGATACCCTCACACCGACACACGTGTAGGCAGAACACCAATGCACATAAAAATAAAAAAAGAAAAGGAAGAAAACCTATGCTAATGCATATACTCCCTGGAAAACGGTCCTGGTCCAGGGGTAAGCCAATCAGCTGGCTCCACTCAGTACAGGAATTGGCTCAGACCAAGTCAGAGCCTAGGAACTTGTTCCGGGATTTTGTTTGCTCTCCAAGGAAACCAGACTCTTTGCACTGGTTTTGGAGAAGGGAGATTCGAAGCCAAGACTGTGGCTGTCTGCAAACATGATGAGCCAGGGCTGTAGCCACCTAGAGAGAAAGAGGAAGCCTCCCTTTACCCTCACAGATCTTTTTTTTTAAACAGATTGTTTGTTTGTTTAATGTATAACGGATGCTTTGCCTGCATGTATGTGTGTGTACCACGCACATAGAGCACCTACAGAGAGCAGAAGAGGACACTGGATTCTCCAAAACTAGAGTTACATATAGTTGTGAGCTGCCACGTGGGTGCTGGGAATTGAGCCTAGGGACCTCTGGAAGAGCGGCTGGTGCTCTTTAAACACTGAGGCATCTCTCCAGAGCCTCTCAAGACCCTACCATTCGGAGCCTTAAGCCCCTCCTCTGCTGTTTAAATGGAGTACAACATACAGTGCCCCTTCCCTGATTTCTTTTATATCTAAGATAATCTAAAGTGGACTATGTAATTTCTTTGAGGGGGTGAGACAGTGTCTAGCTAAGTAGCCTAGACTGTCCTCAGCCTTGTAGTCGTCCTCCTGCCTCAGGATTCCAGTTGGTAGGATTAATGTACAACCAGGCTGGACTGGCGTTGTGAAGCTCCTAAGCCAAACTTGCTACTCAATATCAGCACTGAAGCCGATGTTTCCTCAGTCTCACTAAGCATTAGAGTCACCTGGAAAAATCAAATCTTTCTATGTCAATTGGGCCCTAACATCTGGGGATGGGCCGAGCATCCGCAAACAAGTAATAATCTTTGAGATAGAGTTTCATGTCACTCGGGTTAGCCTTGAACTCACTGTATAGTTGAGAACCACCTTAGACTCTGGGTCGCCACTCCCAAATCCTGGGATTACAGGGATGGCCACTATCGGCTGTTCGAGTGCGCAGCAGAGTTAGGGCACCTTTGCTACAAGCCAAGCGAGCTGCTTCCTCCGGGCTCCTTCACTCCTCGTCCTTTTCAGCCTCCACTACCATTCAACCGTCAGTATGGTAAAGGCAGAAGCACGGCCTTCTCTGTTTGGCCATGATAGAACATGAAATAGTGTGTGCTGAGCAGGTGTGTAAGAGTCAGGGCCATGAGCCAGGTGTGGTGGCGCACGCCCTTAATCCCAGCACTCGGGAGGCAGAGGCAAGTGGATCGATGCCAGTTCGAGGACAGCCTGGTCTACAAAGTGAGTCCAGGATGGCCAAGGCTACACAGAGAAACCCTGTCTCGAAAAACCAAAAAAAAAAAAAAAAAAAAAAAGAGAGAGTCAGGGCCATATCATATTCTTGAGCAATTTCTCTTTCAAGGGACTTTGTCCTAGGTACTAGGTATAAGAGAGGAAATTAATTAATTAATTAGTTAATTAATTTAAACAACAAAAAGCAAACCAAACCAAAACTCAGGGAACACTGGGTGTGGTGGTGCTCGCCTTTGATCCCAGCACTTGGGAGGCAGAGGCAGGCCTCTAGAAAGTGAGGCCAGGACAGCCAGGACTACAAGAGAAACCCTGTCTCAAAAAAAACAAACAACACCAACAAAAACTCAGGGAACAAGAGACAGGCAGCCCCTGTAGCCAGATTCCATATCCAGGGCAAATACCCAACTTGCCAGTGCCTCCCTTCCCTCTTCTGCGAACTGCAAATGGCAGCAGGGTTAACAGTATCTCATAACTCAGTTTGGGTCAAATTCATCAAATGCACAGTGATGCCAACGACTCTGTTCATTAACCTCTAGAGAGGGGTCTCACACCCTTGGGCTCCCTCCCCGAGTTGGCTGAGAGGTGACCAGAAAGTGAGCCAGTATATGAAAGTAATGACTCTGCTGAGTCTCCCTTGATAGATGAGGGGGAGGGGCAACAAGGAGGCGTGTCTTGGTGTCTTGGGTTTTAGGCCACCTTCCTCAAGCTCGGTCGGTCAGATGGAGGAAGAAAGAGCTGTCCCAGAAAGAGGCTGAATGGAGGAGAACAGGAGAGTGGACAGAGACTGCACAAAGGGGGAGGGAGGGGAGGAGGCAGGAGAAGCCTCACACAGGAGGCAGAGGCTGGGTCTCCCTGGGCGATGGAAGAACAGGCAGTGAGAGATGGGCGGCCCTGTGCTTACTTCAGAGCACCCCTGGGGGCCTGTTTGCTTTGAGCCCGGTTTATTAACTGAAGTGAATTGTGGTTGGTGACTGGAGTTGACTCAGGCAAGCAGAGCAGAGGCTTGTAAAGCCCTGGGCTTCTGAGCGCCTTGCCCCTCCCACAATGCCAACAGGGCAGGTGCTTTCAGCCACTTGAACGGAGCTTGTCAGCTGGAGCGTGGCCAGCTGCGGGCTTATTGTTTTGTACTATTCACCAGAGAGAACCTGTTTTTATTTTATGTGAGGTCTTTTTGCCCCGGGAGAAAAGAAAGCACTTCTTTATAAATAACACCACTTTTTTTTTTTTTTTTTTTAAAGACAAGATCTTACTATGTAGCCCAGGCCAGCTTGGAATACAAAGCAATCCTTCTGAGTTCTGGGTTGACAGGCATGTGGCACCATGCAACACCTTATGACGGGACTCACTCACTACAACAGGCCTACACCTGTGCGGCCCTTTCATTAAAAGTACCCGTACACTCACGCTGTCAGCAGGCTGGATAGACAGCCTCCGGCACATACACCTTCCTAGACGGTTAGGCACGCACGGAGCAAGCTAGCAACTAGTGCTAAGACTGTTCTTGAGAAATCTCTCCTCTCTCTAGCTTTGTTCTCTGCCTGCCTCTTTCCTCCCTCCCTCCCTCCCTCCCTCCCTCCCTCCTGCTCGGCCACCAACATGTATTTACTGAGCTCCTCCAGCAGACAGGGAGGCCTGTGGGTGCGGGGGGGGGGGGGGGGGGGGAGATAAACACAGCTTGATTAAAGCCAACCCAACAGAGATGAACCAAGCCTAGCCAAGCCCTCGTCCCTCTCACTGTGACTGTGCAGCTTTGCAGAAAAAAATACAAGCATCCCTCAGTTCTACAGCCAGGAGCCCCCTGGGTACCCAAATCTGTGGATGCCCAAGTGTCTTATGTAAAATGATGGGGATTTGTTTGCCTATAACCTACACAAATAAATCCTCTTGCTATACTTATTATATTTATTGTGGCTTTTTAAGCTGGAGTCTCATGTAACCCAGGCTGGTCTCAAACTCACTATGTAGCTGAAGATGACCTTGAATTCCCGATCCTCTTTCCTCTACTGCCTGAACCCAGCTATGTGGGGTGTGTGTGTGTGTGTGTGTGTGTGTGTGTGTGTGTGTATGTGTGTGTGTGTGTGTGTGTGTGTGTACAATGTGAAAGACCAGATGTCATCAATGGTGTCTTCCTCGATGACTCTTCACCTTACTGTTTTGGAACAGGAGCTCTCACTGACCTGGCATTCACTGTTTCTTGGCCAGAGTGGCAATGGGAGCGACCCCCAAGCACCCTCCTATCTTCATCCCCTTTGGTGCTGGGATGACAGGTGCAAGGTGTGGGCTCCGGGAAACCTCACTGTGCTCCTCAAGCTTGCCCAGCACCCACTTTATCGACTGAGCTGTCTCCTTGGCTCTCAGTCTGTTTCTGTTGTTGTTGTTGTTGTTGTTGTTGTTTTGAGATAACTTTAAACAAGATCTTCCTCTGCAGTCTAAGCTGGCCTGAAACTCATGGCAGTCCTCCTGCCTTGACCCTCCTAGGTGCTCTATCACACCGTGCCTGGCTCTCCTGTGTACTTTAAAGCATTGCTAGGTTAATTAAAATACCGCAAAGCAAACAGCCTATAATCACTGATCTACTGTTTTGATTGGGAAATAATGACGGGGGAGGGGAACTATATTATTCAGAACAAAAAATTAACATTTATTTTATTTTTAATTTAGTGTATGTTTATATGCACATGTGCACCTGAAGTGGGTGCTGGGAACAGAACTCTGGTCCTCTGCAAAAGTAGCAAATACTCTTAACTGTCAAGCTATCACTTCAGCTCCCTCAGGGCAATATCCAAGAATATAAATATTCTAGATTGTTATTCATGCTACTCTCTTATTCTATTGCAAACTCCTATTCACCCTCCAAAGCCCCACTCCATACTTGCCCAGCTCCTATACACTGGGCAGAAGGAAGCTTCCTTCCACTGTGCTATCCTTAAGGCTCTCAAATATACCTTAGTTTTAGCAAGTATCACAGTGTGGCCATTTTCCTCTTTCTTATGCAGCTGGGGAAGAACAAATATTAATTATTTTTGTTTTCTCAGTGTATGACTTATAGATAGATGGTAATAAATGAGTAAAGGATTACAAAGCGGTTGAATGTCATACATCAGGCATGCATAAAACATCTGTGTCCTTTGCCCTTCAGCCCTTAACCAACTTTTCAGGGACTACCAGCAGCCAAGGATACGGCTATGGGGATAGTTTCTCTAATATTCCTGGCATAAAGCAATAAAGTAGCCACAATGCATTCAGTGCCACACTGCTTCACAGCTCTGACAGTTTGTGACATTCACGTCACATACTTTGCTTTGTCCTTTCTGAAGACAGAAACATGACTGGTGTGGTGACAGGTGTCTGTAGTCCCAGCATTCAGGAGATTGAGGCAGAAGAATCAGGAGTTTAATGCCAATTTGGGCTGTGTCTCAAAACCCCAAAATAAAATAAAATTCAACCAATAGGCACAACATGGCAGTCAATGCATACTCTGAGACCCAGAGGCATCCAGGCTTTCCCTTCCAACGAGATATTTTGCAAAAATATTCATCTAAACAATGTTTTGTAGTGATCTTTGGGCTTTTAAACTTCATGTACTCAAGTGGTGTGCATGGAATTCCACCGTGCTTTGCTTCTCACTCCAGTCCAGGCAGCTATGGGTTCAATTCTGGGCATTTTGTTCTATTCCACTGTGTACTGTCTAGGCCTGGCACTAAACCTTTAACATCAGGGCCTTGGTAGCAGGTCTTGATGGCTGCCACTGTCAGCATCTCCTCGTTGATGAAGTCACAGAAGTATTTCCTTCATCCTTCTTCCCTTCCATGTGAATATTAGCCTCAGGTCGTAAAGGCTTAAGGGGACCCCCTATTTAAGTTCACATATTTGGGAGAGGGTCTCTCTCTGGATGGCACCGCCGTCTTGCCCTGTCTGAACCTGACCCAGCTCCCCAGCTGTATAGGATATGGTAATGACCCTGAGCACCCTCCCACAGGAATCAGTGGCCACGTAGTCTGAGAGCTTCCTGCACGCAGGAAGGCAGGCTGCTCACACTCATAGCCTGCTCACACTCAGAGCCACTGTCAGCTAACTACTCACAGATGGCAGAGACCTGGAATGCTCCCCTCTCCAGGTCCTAAAGCCTCCTGTGGCAGATTCTGTTGCTCACCAGCCTCTTCTTCCTGCCCCATGCCTCTCAGTTCCCTTGTGATCCAGGTGCTGAAGGCAGCCCCTGCATCACTCAGAACCAGCCTGCCATGGGAGACCGTCCTTCCATGCAGCCGCAGTCTCTCTAAGCAGATACGTGCTGTGCTTGCTGGACCACTGTGGTGACCCCACGTGTGTGGCTTCTGGCAGCTTCCCAGCCATACATAGCTCTAAGCCTGCCGTGCCTTACAGACAGACAGCAGTCTCATCTGACTTGGAATCGTTCTCCCCCGAACCCCCACTTTAAAGGTTGCTTCCTAGGGAGAAACAGAAGCTTCTGGGCAATCTCACAGCCCATACAAACCGTGTAAAGATGTCTTCACACAGGATGTAGTTCTGATTTGTCAAACCCACTATGCGGCTTTGATTCAAATATGCAGCCATTAAAATCTGCCCTCGAGAGCTTTGCAGGGGGAACTATTTATGTCTCTTCTTGTGCTTATGAAAAGATAATTATCATATTTTATGGCAGAGATGCCACCTGGGGTTTGCTTCGAGTCCTCCGCGGGGCTCACTGCTACTCTTTTTACACCCAGTACATAGAGTACACCTGTCATATCCCTCACAGAGTCCCTGAACACTGCAGAGCATCCGTCCTGTCGAGCTGGACGCTGTGCTGAAGAGCTACGAACCCCCTGGGCCCTCAGCACAGAGGCAGGAGAGAGGGTCCCTCCGCCTTGCACATGAGAACATAGCCTCGGGGAGCTCAGCCCCTCATCCTATCAGCCGCACAACTTATCTCCGAGGGCATTACAACCCAGGATCTACAGGCCTGTGATCGTGGCACCTGGCCGCTTGCTGCTTGTTATAAAAAAGAGTAAAGGAGAAAGGGAGGGTGAAAGAGGAGAAAGAGAGGCGAGAAAGACAGCGCAAGGAAGAGGGGACAGAGGACATTGACAGGAGAATGAGATGAGAGGAAAGGAAGGGGGAGCTGTGGGAACTGGAAGCCCCAGGCCTGTCAGGAAAAAGGAGAGCCCCTCTCCTTCCCAGAGTCTACAGCCTGGCCCTGTGGGCACACATTCCAAAGTGTTCTTGTCTGCCCACAGTAATCTTATGTGTTCAGGGCAGGAGCGGGTGGAGAGGAAGGAAGAGGAAGAAAAGTAAAAGGAAGAGAAAGCAGGTGGGGGCAGGGCGGAAGAGGAGGAAGGAGAGGAAGAAGAGGGCCACCACAGCCACTGTCAGTCGAGGGTCCTCCCTAAAGGCAACATCTGACGGGTACAGGGGAGAATCCTGAGACCAATGGCCTTGTGTGTGTGTGCGGGGGGGGGCGGGATTTCCAAGCTTTGTGATGGGAACAGAAAAGCAACCTTGTGACTTACCTCCATGTAAGCCTAGCAGAGGCACTTGGTTCAAGACCAGAGGAGATGCCAGAGTTAGAGTAGGGCTTAGTAAACATAAATAAATGTGCAGTCTTTCCCAGGATCCCTGCAGGCAGCACTTGGGGTGACTTACTCTGCTTAAGTGCTCTCTTCCATGCCTGTGCCAGGAGGGAGGACACAATACCCTTCACCTTGATGAATTTGCAGCACTGTTCGAAGGTCATGTTTGCTCAGTGGCTGGATGAGCGGGTGCCTAGGCTAGAGCTGGGTGTGAGGAGGCCCCCGCAGGGAGGCACTGTCATTCCTGAGCTTGGAGGTTCAGGTGAGTTGTATACAGAACATCCTGGGGCATTACCTCAGCCAGGAAGGAAGCCTCTGGCCCTGTGATTTCACTTCCCCCACCCTCTGGCCTCAGCTACCAGACGCCTTCCTCTTCTGATAGCTTCCAGAGGAAGCTAGCTCTCCCCCAAGCTCCATGACATACTAGCTTAATTAAAGTTCACTCATTTCCCCCTTCATAGGAAAACAGAGTAGACAGGATGTTGGTGCCAACACAAGCCAAAAACCAAATCAGTATGGGTGGTATCTGACCGTTTCCCATCAGAAAGTCCCTGATGAAGGCTAGCCAGGACAGGAGTATGAGGCCTCAGGCTCTCAGGAGAGCTAGCTCGCTGCCTCCAGGAGCTGGCAGGCTTCTTGGTAGGAGCTCTGACTAGAAAAGGCTCTGGCATTTGCCAAGCATACTTGGCCCCAGGTGGGCAGAATCACCTCACTTCTGAGAGGACTTCCTGTTTGAAACAGGAAGTGGTTTTGGATTCAGAACCAAGTCTGGACTACATAAGGGCAGAAGATAAAGGAAGATAGCAAAATCTCGAGGTCCTAGCCAAATGGGATTCAGGGGACTCCATCCTTGCAGGGAAAACATGTGTGGTGGTTTAAGTAGGCTCATATAGTTAAATGCTGAGTCACCAGGGAGTGACAATATTTGAAAGGATTAGGAGGTGTAGCCTTGTTGGAGGAACTGTTACTGTGAGTGAGCTCTGAGTTTTCAAAGGCCCACACCAACACTCCCTCACTCTCTCTCTCTCTCTCCCCCCCTTCTCTCTCTCTCCCTCCCCCCCCTCTCTCTCTCTCTCTCTCTCTCTCTCTCTCTCTCTCTCTCTCTCTCTCTCTTGGCTTGCAGATCAGGATGGAGCTCTCACCTTCTGCTCCAGCGCCATGCATGACACTATGCCCCCTGCCGTGATGATAATGAACTAACCTTATGAAGCTATAAGCAAGCCCCCAATTACGCACTTTCTTTCATAAGCATTGTTTTTGTCATGGTGTCTCCTCACAGCAATAGAACACTGACTAAGACACCATGAGAACTGAGGCAGAAGCCTGGTTGTCAGACTGGGCTGTAGGGAAGGCCGGAGAGGAGAATACAGCGGCCAGCCCAGAGGGAGCTTTGTCTGAAACTGAGGAGCAACCCATTGGTCTTCTGTCCACTATCCTGTTGGGGTTACTGCTGCTGGGGTCAGGGGTTACTGCTGCTGGGGTCAGCCTAGGGTCACTGGTACATGAGACTGGGAGAAGCTAAATAGGATAGTTGCAAACCGTCCAGCCCTTGGGCTTGGCTGGGGCTGGCCAACTGACAACCTTGGTCCTCCCCACTAGACAAGAGTCAGCTGTGAATCTTAACTGAACCCGTTGAAATCTTAACTGAACCCGTTGATAGTCCAACTTCTCCCACCGTGGTCCTGGAAGAGGGCTTGGCTGACAGGATTGTATCCATTGACTTCTGAAGCTGAGAACTGCATTTCCTCCCACCCACACCAAAGAGGCCTTAAAAGTTAGGGACTAGGTGGGTAGGAGTGACCGAAAGAGAAAGGTAAGAGGTACAAGGTCACACATACTAGGTGGCCACCTCTTGTACTGCCCTTGGTAGGCAATACTCACCAGTGTCCCTGCAGAGCTTCACACTTCAATTAATACCAGCAATGTGATTTCCCATAAGCCTAAGCACAGGCTAACTCAACGTGGTCCCAGATTCTGTCAAGTCAGACACTTAACACTATCCTCCCTAGGCAAGGACCCTGCCAACTGAGCTACAGCCCCAGCTTGTATTTAAGTATTGTATTAGTTGCTTATCTCATCACTGTGACAAAGTATCTGATGGAAGCAACTTAAGGAAGGTGAGGCTTTATTTGGCTCACAGTTTTAGGGTGTATAGTCCATCATGATGGGGCAAGTGTGGAGCTGTCGCTGCTGCTTGGGCCAGGGACCAGAGTACAGGTCAGAGCAGAGGCTGAATGAACTATCTCTACTGCTACCAGCTGGATCCTACCTCCCAAACCAACACTACCAGGGGGAGGACCAAGCATTTGAACACATGAGTATGTAAGGGGCATTTCACATTCAGACTGCAATTAGTATAAAGTATTCAACAATGGGTGGTTCATAACTCAGCCATAGATAGTGGAAGCAGGAACAGACTACTCAAGGCACAGGCCTCAGAGCTGCCATTTATGATCCCTCGTGACTCTGGTGACTCACGTGTCAGCAGGCGGCTGGCAGGTGAACCAGAGGTGGCTGGTCCAGGTGGCCAATGCAGAGACACCTCTGCTTTGTGCAGTCTCTTGTCGGCAGGCTAAACTAGAATGTTCTTATGGCAGTGAGGGAATATGGGGTTGGGGGGAGAAGGAGGAGGAGGAGGAAGAAGATGAAGAGGACACAAAGTTTCTTAAGGCCTACCTGGAGCTAGCCCATCACATCCACTAAACACTGTCTGAAGCAAATCTCCAAGCCAGCTCATATTCACTGGGTGGGAAAGAGTGTCTGTCTCTTAGCAGAGGGGCTGCACGATCACATGGCAGAGGGTAAGGCTTCTGGGGAGAGGGAGAGCTGAGTGTGGTCTGCATGTCGGTCCATCACATGGATACCAAGGATGTTAGGATACTGGCAGGGGCTTGAGAGACATGAATTGTCCTTTTGTGTTGACTGGCATTTCTAGACAATACCATTACAGGAATAATCACTGCTTTCCACTATTTCAGCTACAGTTTTTGTAAGTGGAGGAAGTAAAAGAACCATGAGAAAGAGTTTGGGGTGGCCAGTCCTAAGGGTCAGGACTTTAGATCTCTGGTCTTCAAACAGTGCTCTCTGGAGCCCCAGGGCACCGTGGGGAATGGGTGCATTGTGTAAGTGCCAGGAAATGTTGAGTCCCCACCCTACTCACGGTACATCTATTTTCTCTCCCTTTCTTGGAGCTTCCTTTGCTGTTAGGCTTTGGAAAAAGAAAAAAGAAGACTGAAAGTCCGGAAGGCCAGACCAACATCTCAAACAAACAAAAAAACAAAAACAAAAACAAAAAAACACAACAGTCTTACACTTGTCCACATTGCCACTCCAAGGGACCTAGCAACCAAGTGTCCTGGCAAGTGTCACAACCCCACACTACACTTTACCCACCACCAATTCTCCTGACCTGCTTTCTCCTCCATCACTGGATTCCAGTGAGTCAGGTCACTTCCACCTGGCATATAGGGGAAACTGAGGCAATCCTAAGGGATTTTCTTAAAATATCATCTCTATTTCCCATGTCACCAAGATTTAGATTTTTTTCCCTTGTTATTGTGACCAAATACCTGACATGTATGCTGAGTGCCAAACGGGGTATCTATATCACCCCTCCCTACCCCCTCACCTGCGGTTCGAGGCTCAGGAAAACACCACAGACGAGGGAGCTGGGGCATGGGAAGGAGTGCTGTGACACGCGGCCGTCTGGACATGACGTGACACTGCACTCCTGGACTCACAGCAGCTGTGGCCGCTTGCACACAGACAAACCAGCCTTTCCAAAGAGCTGTTAGCAGTTGATTGTTGCTGCAGGAATCCAGGAACTGTCCAGCTGGAGGCAGTAGACCTCTGGGCAGAGCGCCTTGAGGGTTAAATGAAAGGTTTTGCTTGCGCTCTGCAGCTAGCACTATGTGCAAAGCAGCTGCCACACAACGTCGGACTGTGCACCCTCACACTGTGAGCCAAAACCAAACCCCTCCCTCCTTAAGTTGTTTTTTTGTCACAGCAATGTGAGTCAATCTCCATGAAGGATATGCGGCCACTGGTAGGTTTCCCAGGCTCTAGTGGGTGGAGCCACACCTACATGCACATAACTATACTCGGTGGGTTATAACCAAAGACATGAAGCTGAGAGGGAACCTGTTTTAAAGGATACAGAAAGCCAGTAGAGAGCCACTTCCTTCCACAGTGTCTCAAAACAGTGCCACCAGCTGGGGACCAGGTGCTCAACCGTGTAGGCCTCTGAGGAGCGGTTTACATACCATCCATAATGTCCTCAAGCAAGAGCCTTCACACTCTTGAACTCTGAATCTCAATCCTTCATGCATATCAGACTACATCATGGTCCCTATGAAGCGGGATTACCCAGAAGCCCACACAATCCAGGACATCTTATTGGCAGCAAGAGGAGCTTGGTGACCCACTCAAGGAGCAGAGCTGGGCACACTTGGCAACGTGGCTAATCCTCTGAGAGCTGCTGGAGTTGCTCTCCGGGAGGAAAGCTCACTTCCCGCACGATGCCTGGGCTTTCTTAGAACCTGTATCTCCTCCTCTCAGTGTGTTAACTCCATTTCTTCCCAAGTGAGTGTTTTTAGGACACGAGCTAATTATAGCTTCTCCTAAGTCTTTTGCAGTCTGTTTCCTGTTCATTAGTCACCCAGAGAAAGCGTCTCCAGCAATCTCCTGCCCCTGCCTGATCTCAGCCACTGGGAACACAGGGATGCTCCACAGACTTGGGGGGCAGAAGAGGTAGACTGGGGGACACAAGGGAGTGTCTCCTGTCCCCCATCCTCTGTGGACTGCAGTTCTTCATCCTGGAGTTCACTCAGCCTTTGGAGCTGAGTGGAGGCTGCAGAGCACCTCCATTCAGCTGCATAGTTTTGCCATTACTTGATGACCTATTTGTATCTTTGCTGAGGGTTTCCTCTCTAGCCATATACGGTGATTTCACTGCCTTACAAACTGAGGCTTCCAGCTGCAGCACTGCCCAAGGGTCCTCCTCCTTTGCCTTTGGTTTGTGTGTGTGGTGGTGGGGAGGCGGGGGGCAAGGGGGGTACAAAATACAAAACAAAACTCCCTTCATACTGAGTCCTTCCCATGCAGGGCTGGTCCCGGAACTAATCAGTTGCATCCGATGGGGTCTCTCTGACAAGCTGACTTCTTGTGCCCACAGAGTGCCCGAGCAGCCCCTGCACCCACAGAGGAAGAGGGGACTCTGGCCAGGGATTGGCAAAGCTCCATCCCAAATCCTTTTGCTTTCCTGTGTTTTTGCTTCCTTCTCTATCTGGTCTTGAACAAATACCCCCGGACCATGTGTCAAGGTATTCATTGCCAAACTCTCTTGGTTACTTTTCTTGCTGTGACAAAATGCCTGAAAAAAAAAAAAAAAGAAAGAAAAAGAAAAAACTTGAAAGAAAGGTTTATTCATTTCTAGTTTGGCTCATTCCATCATGTTAGGCCCAGCACACTTCGTTTGCAGTCAGGAGGCAAAGAGAGAGATGAGCAGTGGTATTCGGCTGGCCTTCCCCTTTGTGCAGCAGGAACGGAGGGAGCCTCGGTTAGCGTGGCTCCTCTTCTGGCCTCCTTTAACTTAATCTAGAGAAATCCCTTACAGACTCAGCCAGGGGCTTGTCTCTTCAATTATTATGTATCCTGGAAAGCTGGCAATCAATATTACCCATCACAGCCACCAACATCTCCTGGCCACGTTGACTATTTGGTCCACCTTCATTAATCCCTGGTGAAGGAGTGGAGTGCAGGGCTTCCGACCCTGAGCTCTCCCAGGACAAAGGAGGGAAGGGAAGGTTCTGTTTGAGAAGCTTATCCTCAGGTGGCCAGCATTCCAGAGACAAAAGTCGTCATCCCAAATTGGCTTTATCACTCCCTAGTCATTTCAAGCTGAAGTCCTTGGGGACTTTGACCACCCGAAGCCAACTTCAGGTTGGCCAGGTGACCAGGGAGCGAGCACCTGTTCTCTACCAGGCAGCTTTCTGGCTACTGTGAAAAATAAACACTCAGAGCCTTAAGACGGTGCCTGAGTGCACATCCCCCTCGGCTCCCATTTGGAGCTGCTGTGCAAATGGGCACGCTGAGTGGGAGAGGTGCAAGGCAAGTGGGTATGAGTCCAGCTTGCCAAGCACCCAGCTTGGGCCCAGACGTCCCAGGGCTACTCTGGAGCCGTGGTGCGTGCCAGCAATCTGGCCCAACTATTTTTATATTCATTTGGTTTCCATCCTAGGAAAATTTGTTACAGACTGCCTGCCCACGGAGCGTACACGATTGCATCGTGGGAAGGACAAGCGCCCAGAAGATGCCGTCACGGGTGGCTGAGTCAGGCTTAGTCAAGGGTAAGCTTGCTTCAGCTAGGGTTGAAGATCTGGAGACTGAGTCCCGGGAGAATTGGGGAGTAGGACTGGAATCGCAGGTGAAGGGTGTGTGAGCATCTAGCACAGACTCTCCTTCGGACTACTGTGTTGGATTGATTTTTGAAGCAAAACACATCTGAAAAGGACACCTTTAGCCAAGCTCCTCCTCCTCTTTTCTCCTCCTGCCCCTCCTGAAAGAAAAAACACCAAACTAGCTCCCTTAGCCCCTCTCCCACAGGGACTCACCAGGCAGCAGGCCTGACAGAGTTTTTTCTAGAAATGTGTTCTTCAGCAACCCAACATAAAAGCCAGCTGGGCTGGCTGTCCTTCCCCAACGAGGGGGACCCTGTGAAGTATCCCCCAAGCTTGCTAGCCCATCCCCTCAGGTGAGGCTCCAGGCAGTCCCCAGCCCCCCTCCACACCCCACCCCCACCTTGCCTTTGCAGCTGGCTTAAGGATCACACAGAGGCTCGTGACTGGGGACTATTTACTGGTGAGAATGCCCTGCAGGAAGGATTTCTTCTTGATTACATAGACTATATCCCCACTCTGTTTTTCCAAAAGTGATTCACCCAGGAGTCATCAGAGCCGCTGACGGGGACCATGCCTGGATCCCCGCCCTAACTTTGATCAGGGTTATATAACTTCTTGTTGGTCCGCACTCAGAAACTGGCATTCACTCTGCTGCTGTTCATCCCTAAAACCCAAGGCAGAAAACTACAGGCCCGAGGGTGACATTAGCATCAGATTGGGCAGGTGGCAGCAGCGAAAGCCTGCGTGATACCAGCCAACCCTCATGAGACAGAGGCTGGAGGGTTGCTGCAAGTTCAAGGCCGCTCTGTAGGCTCCAAGTCAGCCAGGGCCACATAAAAGACTGTAGTAGTTACTTTCCTATTGTGGCGATAAAACATCGAGGCAGCTTTATAGAAGGAAGGGTTTATTTGGACTTACAGTTCCAGAGAGAGAAGAGTTCATCACGGTGGGAACTGAGTCAGCAAGGAGCAGACGTGACGGCCGCGAGCTTACCCCCTCAACCACAGGCACAAAGCAGAAAGAACTGGGCATGAAGGGTTGAAACTCTCAAGGCCTGCCTCCAGGGACACAGTTCCTCCAGCAAGGGTACACCTCCAACACCTCCCCAAATAACCTCCCCTACTGGAGACCAACATGCTCAAATACCCAAGCCTGTGGGAACATTTCTCATTCAAATGACCACAAAGAACTTGTCTCAAAATAAAATAAAATGCATCCAGCCACATCTAAACATGCCTCTGAGTGACACAGGACCTTGAAGAAAAGTACAAGACTCAAAAATTCTTGCTCAACAGACTTCTACTGAAGATCGCTCATTCATCCTGTATTTACTGAATATTTGCCAGTCAGTGGGCCTGTACCAGACCGTTAGCACCTCCGTATGAGACCTTAAAACATGGCCAGTGCTTCTCGATGCTGAGAGAGGGAGAGGGGTGTAGTAAGAATCACTTGGCAGTGAAATGTGTTAATTCAGTACAAGTTAAAGTACATAAACGCAAGTTTATTGGGAGCAGCTCTAGGAGGAGGGTTCACTGGTCCCAAAGACCGGCGGGCCAGAGAGGCTGCCTTCGGGGAAGACAGTAAAGTAGGGGGAGATAAAATTCACGAGCAGAGAGAGGAGAGAGCAGGAGGGGAAGCAGAGAGATAGAAGAGAGGAAATGCAAAAAAAGAGAGGGAGGAATCGCAGAAAGAAGCCGATGGAGGAACCCGCTGGATTATAGGGTCAAGAGCCTCTGGAGGGAGGGGAGGGGAGGGGAGGGGAAGCCCCGCCCCTGGGCAGGCCAGCCAAGCTTCGCAGCAGGTAGGGACCCAGGGATCCTGGGAGAACCCAGAGGTCAGGTCCTCCCTGGTTCAAAAGGCAAGTCAGCGGCTAGTCCTGGGGTCTGAAGCCCAGCACAGTGCACAGACCGAGGAAGAGTGCCGGAATGGCAACTTCTGAGGACAAAGGACTCTTGATGACTTGGTTCTGCACTGAGCCTTGGCCAGTGGCCAGCCTGGGTTGGGGGTGGGGGTGGGGGTGGGGGGCGAGGCCAGATGGGGCTGCACGATGAGAAACCTCTCTCCCAAGATCTTCAACACGGACTTTTATTTTCAAACCTAGTGGAAACCACAGAAGGGTTTGATGGGGCGAGTTGAATCATTGAGGGACCCAGCACAAGGTAGCAACGCTCATCCAGGATAGCTTGGAGAGCTCTCATGAAGAACTGTTTACGGACCATTTGGTATAGAACTGTTGGGCTGGGGAGATGGCTCAGAGGTTAAGAGCCCTGCCTGCTCTTCCAAAGGTCCTGAGTTCAATTCCCAGCAACCACATGGTGGCTCACAGCAATCTATAATGAGATCTGGTGTCCTCTTCTGGCCTGCAGGTGTACATGCAGGCAAAACATTGTATAGTTAATAAATAAATAAATCTTAAAAAGAGGGGAAAAAAGATCAAAAGGGCCTGAGGGAAGAAACAGTTGCTGGAAGTCAGGGGAAGGTCACCTTGTGAGGAGCTGTGGCCTGGGATTATAATACCCAGCGCAACAGGTTTTTTTTGTTGTTGTTGTTACAACCAGGCCTCCGCTGAGACTTGTCTGTGATTCCCCAGCTAACAAGTCCCCTAGGGCTAGGATCTCTCACCTGGGAAGTGAGTTTCTAACAAAGCAGATATTAGCCACACAGTCTTACACCCTGCTCCCTTTCCTGCATCCTGTCTACAAGCTTATAATGTGGAACTTCCCTCGTGCTCAGGGCTGAGAAAAGACTCCCACTTATTCCGTGTAGACCCTGGTCCCTCTCTCTTTTAGAGACCCAGTCATGCTATCTGTGTCTGGTGCAGGTCCTGAACTCTCCTTAGAGTTCCTGCCAGGCTGTTGCCCCTCTGTCTGTCTGTCTGTCTGTCTGTCTGTCTCTGTCTGTCTGACTATGGCGTTAGTAACTCTTTTAACAAAGTCCAAGCTTACTCACAGGCCATCTGCCTCAGTATCCCTCATGAGCCCCCACCTGAAACCTTTAGTGAGGGAGGCTTGGAGGCTTGCCATGGTCTGCATCAACCAGTGACATACTAGGGACGGGACAGAATGGTGTCCCAAGCAGGAGTGCTATGATCAGGTGGATAGTTCAGCAAGACCTTCTGGGGAGATGGGGAGGAAGAGAAACACTCAGAAATATGAAAGTGGCCACTACCTACAACAGGGATGAAAGAGAAGGCTAGTGGTGAGTGAGTCTAAGAGAAGGGGCTGGTACTGGACCAATGAGTCTTTCCCAGGCAGCAAAGGTCCCACTTGGGGGACAGGCAGTGTCTCTCTCTGTCTCTGCTCTGGGCAGGAATGCCACACATCTGGGTTTCCTCTCCCCATCTCTGTTCTGTGTCCTTTAACAGCCCCAAACACAGGTCACTGGGAGCAGACTGTCCTCAGAGCATCAGGGTTACCGCTTCCACGCTCAGTCCATAGGCTAAAAAGGTAGTGTTTGTTGGTTTTGGTTTTTTGAGACAGGGTCTCATATGGCCCTGGCTGGGTTCCAGTTTATCTTGTTCCTAAAGAGGACCTTGAACTTCTGATCTCCATGTCTCCACCTCCTGAGTGCTGAGATTACAGGATGCACCATCATGTCCAGTTTATTCGGTGGGGGGGGGATTGAACCCAAGGCCTCCTGCATGCCAGGCAAGTGCTCTACCAACTCAGCCATGTAGCCAGCAGTCCCTAAAAGTCATAAGCTTGTGGAGGTAACAGCCAATCTTTAAAAGCTAAATAGACATGAATCTCTCATCAGAGTTTAAACTCTGAACCTTTCAGAGGCTCCCTGAACCCCCACTTCATCCTGATCCCCATCTCCTCAAAAGAACTCAGGCAAGGGACTCAGTCTCTGGTCTAAACTGTGGCCAGCCCTCATTAGCATCAAAAGAAAACAAAATGATATTATAAAATGGCAACATCACTAAGTACTAGGAGTAGAACTGTCCCCCACCCCAGGAACTACCAACATCCCACCCACAGCTCCCTTAACAGGCAGTGAAGTCCGCCGAGTACCTGGCAGGAGAAGGAAAAGGGATGTGGGGAAAAGAGGCGTGGTTACTAGTTAGCGTGCTGCTGTCCTTGGTTGCCCTGGTGACGATGGTTCGCATGTGCAAGGAGTGGTGCTAGGTGGCTCCTTGCTAAGGGTCTGTATTAGTTGGTTTGGGCTTTTTCATAGTGCTGCACTCTCTGACACCATGTCATGGGCAGTCACAACTCCCCAGAGGAACAGCATTTGTCTCCTTAAGGGGCTGCCATGAGCTGAAGGCACAAGTGCCTGGTATCCTGTGTGAGTTCCATAGCTAAATTTGCACGTTAGCCTTACCACAAAGCTAACACTGGACCTCTGTTCCTTCACTTACTCATCCATTTACTCAAACATCCCATCCATCCTCCATCTGATCACCCATCCATTCTTCTATGCATCCACATATCCATGCACCTGTTCACATGTCTATCCATCCATTCATCCACCCACACATCCATCCATCCATCCATCCATCCATCCATCCACCTACCTGTCCAACCACATATTCATTCACTCACCTGTCCACACCTTCACCTATCTCTCCACCTATCTCTCCATCTATTTGAGGATTTTTAGGGGCCACTGTAGCTTCCTCTAACATCTTGCTCATCTCAAAAGATCAATATTCCAAGCTAGGGTTATGGGCTAAATTGTCTTCTCCCAAAAGGGTATATTAACATCCTAACTCCTTGTACTTTGGAATGTGTTGTGGTTTGCATGTGAAATGTCACCCACAGGCTCATGTGTTTGGATACTTGGTCCCCAGCAGGTGCCGTTGCTTTGGAAAGTTGTGGAACCTTTATGGAATGGAGCCTTGTTGGAGTAAATGGGACACTGGGGGAACTTCCTATTTGCGTTGTCTTTGCTTCCTATCATGGGACACAACAGGACCCCTTGCCACATGCTCCTGCCATGATGGACTGTGTTCCATTGAACTGTAGGCCAAGACAAACCCTCCCATCCAGAAGTTGCTTCTTGTTAAGTACTTGGTCACAACAAGAAAGGTAGTAGCACAGAATACAACTATATTCATAGATAAGGGGTTTGTTTACAAAAGGCGTCTAGTTGAAATGAGGTCATTAAGGAGAGACTTAACCTAGTATGTCTGATATGTTTATGAAAAGGGAACACTAGGCAGTAGACAGATGCACACAGGAGAGATGGGACTGTGATGCCACTTGAAGACAGAGGGTTGGGACAATACCAAGGATTGGAGTAGCATCCAAGATAGGCCAAGTTCAGTCAACGAGCCACGTAGACGACGCAGTAAGCCCGAAGTGGTTGGGCGGCAGTAGGAAACAAGTAACAATTCCATGCCCTCTGCCCAGTCCTTGTCACAGAGATGTAAGAGCGCCTGTGCCTGGATAGCTCTGTGAGTTGCTGAAGTCATACTGTGCTAATCTTAATGCTAATCCTGATAATCAACTTGGCAGGATCCAGAATGACCTAGGGGATTCACCCCTGGGCGTGTCTATGAAAGAGCTTCTATATCACTTAAACTGGGGTAGGAAGACTTACCCTCCATGTGGGTAGCACCATCCCTTAGGCTGTGGCCCTATGCTGAATAGAAGGGAGACAGCGGGCAGAGTACCAACATTCACCTCTCTGTCTGCTGACTATGGACCTAATGTGACCGTTCCTTTCACACCCTGTCTCCCTCCATGACTTCCCTGTTGTGAAGGAATGTGTCCTTAGAACCGTGAGGCAAAACAAACCTTTCCTCCCTTAACTTCCTTTTTGTCAGATGTTTGTCCCAGCAGCAAGAGAGTAAGTAACTAATACACCCTGTAAGAGTTTTGGAGAGGATTGAAGCTTCCTCAAAGAGGGCAGATGGTGAGTGCCCCCCAGTAACCTTGCTGAGCCACCATTTCAGAGAACTACCAGGGTTCCCCCCCCCCCCCCCCCCCCCCCCCCCCCCCCGCCCCCCCCCCCCCCCCCGCCAACCTCACCCCTGGATAGTTGGTAAGTGAACTCCGTCTATTTCTCCTTAAAGTCGGGCTTGATGTGCGCATCCCCAAAGTTAATAGATTAGGGACTGTCATAGCATGCTTCTCTGTTGCTATGATAAAACACAGTTCATCACCAAGGGAAGGCAAGGAGCTCGAAGCAGGAGCCTGGGGACAGCAGCAACTGAAGCCGAGACCACAGAGAAACTGCCTGCAGGATTGTTTTCATTGGATTGCTCAGCTTGTTTTCATTTTCAGCCCAGGACCACCAGCCCACCAGTAGCACCACCCGCAGAGGGCTGGGTGCTCCCACAGCAGTTACTAATCAGGAAAAAAGTACACAGAC
The DNA here is from genome assembly GCA_907169655.1 of Acomys percivali. NCBI lineage: Eukaryota > Metazoa > Chordata > Mammalia > Rodentia > Muridae > Acomys > Acomys percivali. Next base: position 125,355,383 of record OU015752.1, on the reverse strand, counting down.
CAATTAGATGGAGGGAGGCGATTCCTCGATTGAGGCCCCCTACTCCCAAATAACTCTAGTCTGTGTCAAGTTGACAGCCAGAGATTAGCCAGAAAAAAAAAAATTAATCCCAACGCAACCCTACTGGGGGTGGCATCTTTTGGAAGTGACTAAGTTGCAAGGACTCTGCTGTCATTGAAATCACTAACGTGGACCGGATTCACTAACATCAGAGTAAGGTCCAGCTGAAGGCTGAGTTTAGCCCTCTCTACTTCGCTTTCTTCTCCCCAATGCCTTCTGCCATGCTGTGAGGCAGCAAAAAAGCCGTCCTTCAGTGATGAATTTATTGCCTTTTTTTTTTTTTTCCTTTTGGTTTTTCAAGACAGGATTTCTCTGTAGAGCCCTGACTGTTCTGGATTCACTATGTAGACTAGGCTGGCCTCGAACTCACAGAGATCCACCTGCCTCGGCCTCCCAAGAGCTGGGATTAAAGGCATGCGCCACCACCTCCCGGCGGGTGGTGAGTTTCTTAGCTTCCAGAATTATTCACCAAATAAATCTCATTGTTGTGACAATAGAGTGACAAAAACAACTTAAAGAAGAGTTACTTTGGCTCTTGGTTGGAAGGGACACCATTCACCATGGGGGAGAAAGCGTGGTGACAAGCATGTGAGGCAGCTGGTCCCATGTCTGTAGCCAGAGAGATGAATGTGTGTGCTCAGTTCTGTTTCTTCTTTCCCTCTTTTTATTCCGCCTGGAACCCCAGCCCATGGGATGGTGCCACCCAGGATGGATTCTGGGAACTTCCTCAAGGACACACCCAAAGATGGGTCTCCTAGGGGATTCTAAATCCAATAAAGAGATGCGATCCCTCCATCTCCCAAGTGCTGGCTGGACTGCAGGCATGTGGCTCTGGGGCATAGTGCTTGCTTTGCACATGTGAGGCCCTAGGTTTGACTTTAGCACTGGGGGAAAAAAAAGGAGAAGGAGAAGAAAGACTGAGAGGGAAGTGGACCCAGTTAGACAGAAAGATCCTGTAGTCTTGGAAACATGTAGTCTACTTTCCAAACTGGTCCCTACAGCAAAATGACTGAACATCATTTGATTAGACCTCAGCTTCTTACATTGTGAATTGCAACATGTGTGGGTCACCAAGATTTGACAATAGCATAAGGTTTCAGAATGCACTATAACCAAAAGTTGATTCAAAATCATACAGATAATAAACTCCATGTGTTTCTGGCAGATCACTACAGCTTTGGTCCTGGACGTGCAAATACTCACCCTTTGCAGTGTTCATGTTGTCACACCACAGCGTGTCAGCAAATACTGCTGGGTACACTTTGGCTCACATCTGAGACTGCCATACATTACAGCCTGCAGTATTTTTATTGTACAGTTTTCCACTAGTATAGAAACAAAGACTTTTAATTTTTCCTACCATCGTGCCTCAGCATGTAAATGTCAAATCTGTATATCTTTGGAACTCAGATTGTATTAGGATATTTGATTTTTAAAGTTCATCTTGAGCTTGTTATTTTTCCAGAGGACCCAAGCTCCATTCCCAGCGCCCACCTGGTGACTCACAACCATATGTAACTCCAGCTCCAGGGCGCCGGTGCCTCTAGTCTTTGTGGGCACGACCCACATGCGTGCACACCCAATACAAATAATTTAATATAATAACAATAAAACCCTTAAAATTTCAGGCTGAGTTTCTGGCTTGAGCTTCATTAAAATTAAGTAACTAATTAATTAAATTTGATCCATGAGTGTTAGTTTAAGATTAGGGCAAAATTTCCAGCAGTTTCTGAAATGGCGCTAAATATACTTCTGCCACTGGTACTGTGTATTTATGTGACGTAGTATTCTTAGCATTGATTACAAAAATCAGATCAAAATGTTGGTTAACTCTGAAAAGTATTGAAGATGCTTTGTGTCTGCAGCATCCAATATTCAGTATTAAAGTCCTTGTGGAGAAACAAGCTGGCCCACCTCATCAGTGTGTACATTTTCTTTCTTCTTTTTATGGTTAAAATTATATGCATATTAAAGAATTATTGGGTTTGGGTTTTTGTTTTGTTTTAGATTTTGAGATAGAGTCTCCCTTGTAGCCCAGGCTGGCCGCCAACTTGCTATGTAGCCAAGAATGAGCCTGAATCTTTGATTCTTAAGCATCTACCTCCCAAGTGCCAGATTACAGGGGTGTGTGCCACTAGATAATTTATGTGGTCCTGGGTTCACCTCCAGAGCTTTGTGCATCTTGGCAAAACAGTCCTCCAACCGAACCTCCAAAGGATTGCTTTTAAAATAAATTTCATCATAGCTGGGCATGGTGGTGCACGCCTATAACTCCAGCACTCTGGGAGGGAGAGGCAGGTGGATAGATCTCTGTGAGTTCAAGGCCAGCCTGGTCTACAAAGCAAGTCCAGGACAACGAAGGCTACACAGAGAAACCCTGTCTCAAAAACAAACAAATTAAATAAATAAATAAATAAGATTCATCCTGATTTGTTATCAGTAAATGTCTGACTTGCACCTCTATTTTATAGCACTATATACCTGGGGTCATGTAAAAATGTCTTAAGTGTAAGGATCTGAGAATGGAAAAGGTTCAGAGGGCCTGCATTGATGACCATGTGCCTGTGAGGTTTCCTGTGATTGCCATTAAAGAACAAAGCCTGGTCCCTGGTACTAGTGTACAGACCTCTGAAGGGGACGCTGGGTTGAATCCGATGCTCTTGGCACAGATGATGATGTATACAAGGATTGGGTAAAAAGGGAGTGCTGCTCAGAGCAGCCCATACCTCTGCCATGACAGTAAGGAACCCCTAGAGGAGACAGGACACTCTTGTTTGCAACAACCTTGCATTTGCACCAAGCACGCAGCAGGACCCATGGATAGAGTTCATTTAAAACAGTAGTCCTATGTAGCCACAGGTGTTAACCCCCCAATTTATAAATGAGGAGTTTAAGGTTTAATGGTGGTAACAAAATCAGTTCAAAGAGCACACAGCCATTGGCAATTTGCAGCAGGGTTGGGTGAGTTCCCGGAGCTGCCACGTACCGAGACACTTGTTAAGAACCTCCTAACCTTCGGGCTTCGTGAGCCACGACAGTCAGATGCCGCCTTCTGACTCGGTGCTGACTGAAATAGACCAGATCACAGAGGTGCTATGGTCCTCACTGTCAACGTCACAGCTATAAATGTTACAGAGTGAAACCACTGACCTTGGCTGGGAGTAAGTGTGACATCTCAGGAAGCTGGGAAGCCAAGGTACAGGGTGTGCACACCAGGATGACAGGGGACAAGGTTCTCTGCACTCACCAGGCCTTTTGGTCTTCAAATTTCATAGGCTCCATGACATACGCCTTCTGGAACAGCACCAGGGTCCACGGGACACCACGAATCTCCCATTGTTTACACAACAGTGACTACCATGAGCCTCCCAGATTAGTCCTTGTGCAATCACCCTGGGAAAAGTGGGAAACTGAGGCACTGGAAAGTTGGCGCCCAATCTGGGACTCACAACTTGGGAAGGATTGAGAAACCTGTACTTTGGGGTCCCCAAGTGTGCCCATGAAGTGTCTGATCCTTGCGTGTTGGATACACATGCCTCAGGTTGCCCTCAAATGTGAAAACCTCTGTCCTTACATGTGGATCAATGAGCACAGTGGATGACTGAAGGAGAGATAAACCTGTTTTTGTTATGATCTCAAGTGTGGGATGGTGAACGGTCTTGTGAGAGAACAGGTGATGTTAATCTACTAGAAGGCAAACCACCTCGTGCGGGAGCTTGATCGTTGCCAGCTGAAAAGATCTGTGAACAGACTCTGGGAGGAGATATATAAGTGAGCCAGAAACAAGAGGCAGGGCTTTTGGAGACTTGGGATAGTTTTGGCTGTTCATTGCTCCACTTCGAGACACTCCTAGAGAGAACCGCTCGAGGGAAGGCTCCTGCTGAGGTTCCAGGCTCTGGTTACTCCAGGTTCCAGAAGAAGAAATCCTGCTAATTACACCAGGTGAATCATTCCTCAGAACTGATATCCTTACGGTTTTGTTACTCTTTAATCCTTTTTTCCTATTGTTTCAGTTAGCCGGGTTATAAGGGACGTACGCTCAGTTAATAAGTTCATAATAAAATACATTGGTTAAGAAAATTGAGCCTACAGATGAACATGGCCAGAGTCCTGGATCCTGGTGGTGAGCCCTGATAGAAAGTACTAGAATGCGTCTCCAAGAAACTGCTTGGCAATTCCACAATATGGTCTTCTCTCACCCTTAGGACAACAGGGTAAGGCTGCCATGTATACCCAAATAAGCAGCCTTTTAAAGTTTTTTTTATCATCATCAGCATCATCATTTTGTCTTTGTGACAATCTGTGGTTGAAAGTCACCTTTACCTTCCAAGTGACTCTTGTCAATTACCTGAATCCCAACCACCCATGCAGGAATATTAAGGCTGTTGTTACTATTACTATCGTTACTAGCTTCTCTCTTGTGTGTGAACATGCATGCCATGGTGTTCTCTGAAGGTCAGAAGATAATTTGTGGAATCAGTTTCCTCCATCCCCCTTTATGTGGGTTCTGGACACTGAATTCAGGTCCCCAGGTTTGCACAGCAGGCATGGCAAACAATAGCCACTGAACTATGTGGCTGGCTTTTTAAAAGAAGTTCACATTAGCCTTGAACCTGATGCATGGCTAAGGATGGTCTTAAACATCTGACCCTCCTCCCTCTACCTCCTAAGCTTTGGCCAGCAGGCATAGCTCTGATTTTTCTTTTTTTTTAATTTACTAGAGCAGTGCTCCAAATCCTTCTTGCCTCCTAGCTTCTCATCACAAGCTATGGTTATTTTTAAGAGGATTGATTGGCACGTCTTAGGCCAACCTGAGCTGTGTATTCAGTCCTGGGCAAAACTGGTATGCAAAAAGAAAGCCTGTCTCAAAAATAAATAAGTAAATGAGGAGGGATTGTTTCTCCTCGGGTAATTAACTGACTCTTTTTTCTAGCTAAAAAGTCGGAATGTGAAAAGTGACCCAAACATTTGCTACAGTGGGGAGAGAGCACTCTGTCAAAATCCATAAATTGACAAGACCCATTGAGGTCTCTAAGATGTCACTCATTTAGCAGGGGACAGTGACTCACCAGCACCCTTCTAAGGACAGTGACTAGGATAGCGATGACACACAAAGACAGCTCAAAGACATGGGACACTTGTCTTGAACAGCACATGGCATGCTTCTAAATCCTTGGGGGATCATGGTGACAAGAGGAGTAGGCGTGTCCACAGAAAGGCCTCACAGTGGGAACAATATAGAATGGTCACCTGGAGGTCATAGCCGCTGACCCCAAGGCAGAGCCAACAGCCAGGCCACCTAGACCTAGTATGGGCTGGCCCAGGTGGCTCTTTGCCCTGCCCCAGATGTGCGCAAACATGCTCACCCGCTGAGTCAATGGACATCAGAGCCCTGAGGATGCCAGTGAACTTAGGGTACCTGAGTAGGTGCAGAGGTCAAATTGTCAATTTGTTGAGTGAAGGAGTGTTTGAGTATTTCCAGAAGCAGGGAGCTCAGGATCTCCTCTATGTCTGAATACAAAACAGCATGCTGGTACAGCTCCCGCTTTCAGGAAGCTTGTATTCTGATGGAAATGATGAAGGGAGGGGGCAGACAGACCAGAAGGTGTGTGGCACACATGTGAACCCACACACAGCACTTATATATATGTGAGCACACACATGAACACACATGCATGTGCACACACACACAGGGACAGGCATGCACGCACACATATAGATATGTGAGCACATACATGAACACATACATAGCACACACACATAGACAAGCATGCACAAACACTTATAGATATGTGAACGTACACATGAACACACATATGCATGTGCACACACACACATACAAATGAAACATGAAATAGGTCATTAATGAGTTTCAGGAAATCTATGGAGTCTATGGTTGAAGGGTGGGCCCTCTGTGGTCTTTGGATGGGGCCCAGGCTCCCCAATCCAGTGACGTAGGAGCTCCCCATTCTTTCCCACCTACTCCCCAACCCACACGTGCTACACCTGCCAGGCTGGTTACATAACTGCCTGGCCTGTGTTCAGAACCCAGCTCAGCACAGTGCTTGTAAAGTCTCCCTCCCTCCATGAAATGCCAGTGATTTCACAGCCAGCGAGTCCTGTTCTCACAAAGTCCCACACCAGCAGCCTTGCATCTAAAAGTGGCCTGGAGATCTAGCTATTGATGTCAGAGCCACTCTGCAGCCAAGAGCCAAGCAGCCTCCAGGTTTGCACACAGTATCAGCCTCCCTGCAGGGAAGGGCCTGGTTGCCTGTCTACTACCCCGGCTCTGCTAGCACAGGCATGGCCCCCAGCCATCGGAAGTCTCTGAGCAGGGTCCCATGGTGGTGACCCCATGCCAGGAGCCAAGGAACTGGAATACATTTGTTTCCCGTCTGATTTTCCATTTTAACATGTGGTCTGATGTGTGCTTGCTTATGTATTATGCATTCCTGTTTGCATGTATTTGGGCACATGTGTGTGCACATGCACATGAAGACCTGGGGTTGATGTTAGGAATCAGCCTTGATCACCCTTCAACCTGATTCAAGAGGCAAAGGCCATAGGTCAACCCAGAGCTGTCCACCATGGCCTGTCCAGCTGGCCAGCTTGCTCTGGGGATTCCGTGTCCTTACATCCAAGGCTGGAATTATGGGCAGGCCGCCACACCCACTTGGCACTTATGTGAGTCCTGGGGATTTGAACCCCAGTCCTCAAGCTTGTATTTGCATCAGCTTAAGCCACTGAGCCCTCTCTGTAGCCCCTGGACACATATGCGTTCAACACTGTTTAGGGGATGCCTTAGAGTTTCTGTGGTTGTGAAGAGACACCATGACCATGGCAACTCTTATAAAGGAAAGCATCCAACTGGAGCTGGCTCACAATTTCAATTAGTCCATTATCATCATGGTGACAAACACAACCGTGTGCAGGCAGACATGGCACTGGGAGACATAGCCGAGAGGGCTACATCTGGATCCTCAGACAAGAGGAAGTGAATGCCACACTAGGCATGGCTTGAGCATCTGAGGCCTCAAAGCCCACCCCTTAGTGGTGTACTTCCTCCAACTAAGCCACACCCACTCCTGCCAGGCCACACCTCCTATTAGTGCTACTCCCTATGAGCATATGGGGGACAGTTGCTTTCAAACCACCACAGAGGAGGAGATACAGTTGAAAGCAACAGGTAATTCATTTGGGGATATTTCCATTTACAGTGTCTCTTAACCTGCCTCCCACGTGAATGACCTACAGAGGTTCTAGGCAATGGGAGAGGCAGCCTACTCTCACCCATGGAGGTCCTGGCACAGCCGACTGGAGAATCTAAAAGGAAACTGCATCTGGCAGAGATTCTGCAGGTGAAGATTTACCACTTAATCCATGAGAATAATTCAAAAGGATGGGCAGAGCTGCTCTGGAGACTCAAGAGGGAAGAGCACTTGAGCCAGGACCTTAAGTCCAGCTTTGGCCACATAGTAAGTTCCCACCTCAAACACACATTTATACAGAGCAGAGCAGAGGCGGGGGTCATCTCAGAGACAGACAGACAGACAGACAGACAGACAGACACAGAGAGAGAGACAGACAGAGAGAGAGACAGACAGAGATAGAGTCAGAAACAGAGACAGAGAGACAGAGAGACAGACAGAGATAGAGACAAAGCGAGAGAGACAGAGAGAGACAGAGAGAGAGAGAGAGAGAGAGAGAGAGAGAGAGAGAGAGAGAGAGAGAGAGAGAGAGAAGGGGAGGCCAAGGATTGTGGTAAGGTACAGAAAGGGAGAGTCTTGTAAATCATATAACTGCTAAGGGATTCACGTCTAGAAGAAAGGACTCTCACACCGGTGAAACAAACACCCATTTTTTTTAAACAAGTAAAAGATCTAAACAGATATTTTTACAAAGAAAAAACTCAAATGACAAATGATGCTCAACATTACTAGTCCCTGGAAAACTGTTACTTCAAATCACACAGAGAAGCTGACACCAATATTAATACGATGTCTATTGTCAAAGCTGGGCCTGGTGCAGCAGGCCTGGGGTCTCCTGAGGAGACTGAGGCAGGAGGATTGCACATGAAGACATGTGTAAATTCAAATTTACAGAGTAAATTCAAAGCCAATATAGGCAGCTCAGGGAGATTCTGTCCAAAACATAAAAGTCTGAGTTTATGATTAGCCATAACACATTTGGCTAACATGCATGAGACCCTACATACACACACACACACACACACACACACACACACACACACACACACACCATGCCACAATCAGTCAATTAGTCAATGCCAGGCTTGGTGGCACATGTCCATAGTCCTAGCACTTAGGGGCTGAGATAGGACAATCACAAGTTCAAGGCCAGCCCAAGCTATACAGTGAGACCCTGTAGCTCGAATAATAGATAGATACACACACACACACATGCACACACACATACATGCATACATACACATACATACATTCATACATACACAGAATATATATATGTGCAGACTTTTTTTAGACAGGGTTTGCCATTGAGCCTAGAGCCTAGAGCCTGGAGTTGGCCAGACTGTCTGTCCAGCAAGTGCCAAGGTGCTTCCTGTCTCTGCCTCCTCAGTCCTGTGATTACAGACACTCGCCACGTCTGTCTTTTACATGGGTGTGGGAGTCAACTGAAGTACTCATGCTGCCTCAGCAAGCGCTTTTCCAACTAAGCCATGTCTGCTGCCCCCATCTGTGAATGCAGAGTCTGTCTACAGCATAACCAGATGCATGTATGTATATGGCTGTTTCCCATCTGGACATCTTTGTAGTATCCTGCCCTGCGAGCTTTCGCTTACAGAAGGAGGTGGGGAGCTCCATAGCCCCTCTCCTGAGCTTTAACACGCACGCCACACTTCTCAGTCATTTGTGTGCAATTCTGCCCTCGTAGCATGTGGCCTAGGAACCTGAAGTGTTCAGGCTGTAGAGGGCTAACTGTAGGGCACTGTACCTAATCTAAGTGCCTATGGGGAAGTTGTCTCCCAGCAGGTGAAGAGTTTCCAGTGTGGTGGCGCTGGAGCTACCTGCACTCCTGTCACTAAGGCCTCCCCCCCCCCCATGCTCTGTAAGTAAGCCCCCAAAACTCCTTGCTTCTCTAGGATGACCGTCACTGCTCTGGCCTTCAGTTTGCTGCTGGAGACTTAGGAGGAAAGAAAAGGGTACAGTTTACATCTTCCTAGGGAAAGAATTCTCACAACACCCAGGGTGGCTCAGAATTTTGCATTCTACCTGCCTCTACCTCCCTAGTGCTGGCTTTATAGGCATCTCTGTGTGTGTGTGTGTGTGTATGTGTGTGTGTGTGTGTGTGTGTGTGTGTGCAAATACATATATTATTTACATTTGCTGATTATACTTCAAGAGAGCAGGAAAACCCAACCAGTGATTTGAAGCTACTTTTATTCCTGGAGTGTGCTTTGTTCCTGAAATATAAATATCATTTGTGATGACAAAAGATATGGTCAAGTTTTAAAATAAACTGCATCTAACTTTTGGACATGAAGTTTTAGACTGGTTTCTAGGAACATATGTGCATGAGAGCAGAGGGCAGCCCAGTTTCATCTAAGGGTCACTGGGTGACTTCCCCCTGTCATCAAGCATAATCTCACAACAAACACCCACCCCTGAGAAATCCAAGCATGGGTGGGTGTTTGTTTCTGACGCAGGGTCCCATCCTGTAGCCCAGACTGGCCTGGGATTTGCTTTGTAGCCCAGACTGAGAAGCAACTATGGGAGACAGAGGATATGGGATGGACAAGGTGGGCTGCCCAGGCCTGCTCTCAGGAAGACCAAACCAACCTCCCTCCCTCCCTCCCTCCCTCCCTCCCTCCCTCTTTCCCTCCCTCCCTCCCCTCTACTTCCCAGATTGACTGGGTACTCTGAGCATAGTCTGCTTGTTTACAGTAAGCAACACAAGGGCACAGGGCTAGGCCCAGCTTGGGGGGAGGGGGAACAGACGGACAAGATGAGAGGGTTCAAGTGTAGGCTGACCCTTGAAGCATGCTGTCACTGCTGGAGAAGATGGACATAGATGGTGGCTGCCTGGCTCAAACACACATATTGTGAATCATTCGTCCTATCTCCCCACCCCAGCAGTCCTCTGGGTGAGGCAAACAAACAGGATGCCAGTCTCAGAGGTTCAAGGATCAAGCCGTCAATGGTATCTGGCCTCTTCAGTGCCATAGTTCAAATCTCCCTTCTGCAGGAGCAAAAGCCTTGCTCCCAGGGTCAGCCTCCACCTGACCTCTGACCCCCTCATGCATATAGGACAGAGGGCACACATGTGCCTCAGTTTGCACTGTGAAGTTGGGTCCAGGGGGAGTTCTGCCGAGATTTCCCTGTACATTAAAATGTCCGCCTTGTGAACAGTTCTCCATAGATGACAGTGTCCCCCGCCTGAGCTCCTGAACACGGCCCCAAGCACCATGCTTCCAAGGTCTGTCTACCCCCAAATACCATCTGACGGACCAGGAAACAGGCTAATTACCCCAGCCATGCCTGCTCCTGGCCTCATCAGTGGGCTACATTCCTCCGTATCTTCCTGCCCAGCGCAGGCCTTGCTCAGCTGTCTGCTTCAGGGCGGGGCCGAGACCCGTGTGGTGACGTGGATGGGGAGAGGCTAAGGAGGCCCACTGGAGTCGAGGTGGCTCCCTGGGGCTCGGACCTGTCAATTAAAGGCAAGGGAGATGAAAGAGGGAGGCTTCGGTAAGCCTTCCCGGCAAGATGAAAGGCAAGCCTAAGTGGTGTTTCAGGGCCTCGGAATGGAACGGGAGGGGTCTACGTGTTATTCTAGGTGTTCTTTATTACAGCAGTGAGAGTTTGTGATCATAGAGACCTAGGAGCCGCTGGGGCTGCCTGCCAGCTTTGCCCTTCTCTGCTGGCTGCCTTGGACCAATCATAGTTCCTCATTTCCCCACCCAGGGACCTGGGGACAGGCTAATTACCTTAGACCTTCGCCACAGGCCCCGCCCACTCCTGGTCCAGAAACTACACACCTGCCTCTCTCTAGCCCCGGAACCTCACAACCTGCTTCTCTCTGTACTGCTATTTGCTGCCAGAGCCAGGAAGCTCTGAACAGTGTAGGCAGCAAGAGCAGAGGTGTGAGGCTGGGGGTGGCTGAGTGGGAGGGACAGAGGGACGGGCTGGACAGTCTGACCCTTGTTCCCAGATCCAACCCTTGTGTTCAGCATGCCCCGCCTTCTATTTCTTAACGTTTGTCTCTCCTTAAAAGGATGGAGGCTCCGGGCCGAAGGTTTGTGTTAGTTGCTTTTGGTTGCTATAACTCCCCTCAAGTTAGTGGCTGAAAGCCATGTGACTTCGTACCCTTCTGCAAGGTCCAGTCTGCTCAAGCTGACATGAAGGGACGCCCCGCCTTGTTCTGTCTCCTTCCCTTTCCTGGTCCAGTGGCTTCTACATACCTAGGCTGAGGCATTTGTCTCCAAAGCCACAGTCACCTCATTCAGACCTCCACTTCCTCTGGCATCAGGCTGTCCACCTGCATGCTCTGGCTCACCGGCGTTCTATTCTCCTTGTAAGGCTTTCATGGCGAGGTGGACACACCCTGGCGATCCCAGGCTTAGCCTCCCTTTATCTGTAACCATAGTTCCTCAGCCACCTGATCCAGAATGCTCGCCCAATCCAGACATCAGGACACAGGCATAGATGGTCTGAAGACTGTTATAGTTTAGTCACAAAAATGTCCCCTGTAGGCTTGAGTTTCCGAACACCTTTTCCCCAGCTGCTGGCACTGTTTTGGGAAGTTGCAGAACCGTTGGGACCAGAGGCATGGCTGGCAGAGGGAAAGCATGGCTGTGAGGGAACAGCCTTCCCTGTTTCAGATCCCACTCATGGCTCCCTGACCTAGCTGCCACGTGTAAAACAGCTGTCCCATGTCCCTGAAGATATGGAGGGAGCCACTCCTGTTGCCCTGCCCTGCTCTACCACCATGGACTGTGGCCTCTTCAAACTGTGAGCCTTTCTCTCTGAGGTTGCTTCCATCAGGCCGTTCGACCATGCTCCCTGGGCCATCCCCAGTACTCAGCACACTGCAGACTCTCCACAGAGATTCAGGAAATGAGGAAATAAAAGGGTAGCATGATGAGACAGTTGAGCATAGTCTTGAATATGGCAAGCAGCTGTCATCATGCAGTGCCAGCACCCTTTTGGATGATTTTATGTGTATGAGCTCATCTGATCCACTGCGGTGTCTTTGTCGTTTTGTTTTGTTTTTAGATGGGGTTCAAGCTGGCCTTGAACTAACTATGTGACAGAAGACCACCTTGAACCCCTAACTCCACCACTCTAGTGCTAGTGTTACAAGCGTGGGCCATCACACCCATGGTGCATATGGTACCAAGGGTGAGGCCTAGGCTGTCTTGCATGCTAGTCAGGTGGGCTGCCGTTCGGGCCATATCTGTGGCCCTCTTACAGCTCTGTGAGGCACATTTGGTTATTATTTGTAGAGTACAAATGAGGAAATGAAGGCGTTACCCTGCTGAGAGATGGAGCCGCAGTGCAACCTCACGCCTTTTGAGCCTTTAGTATGCCCGGCTCCCAGCTGGGTACTGTGTACCATTGGAGGGGGTGATGAGACGGCTACGGTATAAACTCTGTATGCACAGAATAAGGTCCCTGGCTCACCTGGGGGATTCTGAGAGAGTTAGTGACTCAGTAGTGGTTTCTTATGGCTCTCTGGGTCTCCTTAGTCAAGGAGACATTAACATAACATCCTGTGTTGACCCCAGATGTCCAAGCCCGTCTATGACACAGGGCTCCTGCAGTGAACTTTGCTCCCTGGTATTCCCTCACCCCTTCCATATGTGCCCAGTCTCCTGTCAGCCCATGACAGGCCGTGACCTCCTCCTGAAGCTTGTCCCTTAAGAGACAGGAATGAACTCCAGACCTCCCCTCCCCCCAACCCCAGGCCTCAAGTCACATTGGCCATTTCCTGAGAACAGGACCCTGTCCGCCTTCAGCACCTCCTGCGGCAGCTCTTGGCCTAGCCTCTAGCCTTTTTCACTAGCTTCGTCTCCAGGATCCACCCACTCCCCCATCATCTTTGCTCCTCATGACCATGTGCACACAGACTTTGAGAAGCCCACACTGTCACCTGGCCCCTCGCAGCACCCCCTCTTGGGAGGGGGGGCGCGAGAATGTGCTCCCAGCAGGGAGAAGGCCCCACCTGCTCTCTCTCTCCTTTGCAGTCACAGCCAAGAGCAGAGACACTTGTGCCTGCCAGCACAGTGGGGCATCACATTTTCTGTCTCTGCCAGCACATTTTTCTAGGTCAATGTCAGATCAGGGAAATCTAATACTGCATGTCCCAACATTTTATTTGAAAACAGAGCAGTTGCTTTCCAAAATAAATAGTGTTTACAGGCTGGGTCTGGAGGCAAAGTGTCCACTAGAAATGAACAAGAACTTCCTGGCTTGACGGCTGCCAGCCTGGTGTCAGGCCCAGTTCTCAAGCCTTGGAGGCGCTGGCTAGAGGGGAAACACACCAAGGAGAGGTCACCTTTTCTGTACAACTGCCCCCCTAGTCCTCCTCCTCCTCCTCCCACAACCAACACATTTGGTCCCCAAGCTTTGCCTTTTCCAGTACCAGCCTCCCCACCCCTGCCGCCTCAAAACCATCTGCCTTACTCAACTGCAGCATCATGGCCTAGTTTCTGATATTACTTCCTTCCTCTGGGGCTCTCCCCTCCCTTCCCAGGCTGCAGAGCATCACCCCAGACCTTCTCTCCCAATCTCCTGATCTCTCTCCATCCTTACACGGTTCTCTTGTCCCCATTATCCCTGTTGGTCCAAAACCCATCCAGATCCTCTCACGTAAGTTTCATAAGCATGGTGCCTCTCCTGTGGTCTCATACCTTAGGGCCATATGCAACCCTGGATGGGACCTAGGGATGGTCTTAGACTGGTCATGTCATGTCATGTACCACCTACATGGCCATCTCCTTCTGGGCAAGAATCACGCCTAGTGCTTCCTGAGAACCAGCCCCAAGTCTCCACAGTAACAACCCAGCCTGAGGGTGTGTAGGCTACAGAACTGGGGGCTCACCTGTTATTATGTAATAATAACCAGCAGTAGCTGGTGTAGGTGAGAACACAGCTGGAGGAAGACTGTCTTGTCCAGCGTTTCAGTAATATAAAGATTTATTTATTTATCATGTATACAATGTTCTGCCTGCATGCCAGAAGAGGGCACCAGATCTCATTATAGACGGTATGAACCACCATGTGGGTGCTGGGAATTGAACTCAGGACCTTTGGAAGAGCAGCCAGTGCTCTTAAACTCTGAGCCATCTCTCCAGCCCAAAGTAATTCTTTTTTTTTTTTTTTTCTGAGACAGGGTTTTTCTGTGTAGCTTTGGCTGTCCTGGACTCGCTTTGTAGACCAGGCTGGCCTCGAACTCACATTGATCCACTTGCCTCTGCCTCCCAAGTGCTGGGATTAAAGGCATGCATAAAGCAACAGATTCAAGCATCTGGACTGGGTTTGGGTCTTCCTGATCCCACCACTCAGAGCCTTGCAGGAGCCACATCCATGGAGGGTAGTGTGTAGTGGGTTAAGGACATACAACATACAAACACAACCCTGTCAGTGGGAGACTAAGCGGGTTCATGTTGCCTAGCAAACTTTCAGTGGTTATATGCACTCATGCCTATGCCCAGTGGCAACCACTGGCCACATGCGTCTGAAATGTGGCAAGTGGAACTCAGAAACTGGATTTTTCACTTCAGGGTTGTTGTTATTGAATAGGGTTTTGCTATGTATCCCAGGCTGGGTTCAAACTCACAGCGATCCTCCTGCCTTGGTCTCCTAAGTGCTGGCATTATAGTGATGTGTCAGCACATCTGGCAGGGACTGAATTTTAATCTTGTTTCATCTTATGGCTGGCGATGGAGCTCAGGTGGGAGAGTGCCTGGTTGGCATGTTCCCTGGGTTCTCTGCCCAGCGCTGCCTACACACCTGTAATCCTGGCACCTGGGAGATGGAGGCAGGACATGAGAATTTAGAGCCATTCCCTGATACCTTACAAGTTCAAGGACACCTGGACTGTGTGCTATCCTATCGCAAAGGATTTTTAAATTTTATGAGTTAATTTAAATAGTAATATGCTATCATATTGGCCCGACCTCCCAACCATATTTGTGCTAAGCTAATATGGGAACCGCCACTGCTGAATAATGAGGTCACTTGTTGACAGAGGCAGTTGTCCAAGCAGCCATCTCTCTCTGAGGCTTTGTAGGCCCATCAGTTTTCAATGATGGCCTGCTTTGCCACCTGCTCTAGGCCTAGAACACATTCAGAGCCAGAGTAGGGGCGCAAAGAACTTTGTCTACACTTGCATGACACCCCCTACACACACACACACACACACACACACACACACACACACACACACACACAC
>OU015752.1:125302340-125335237 GCA_907169655.1 Acomys percivali | reverse complement strand
GAGAGAGAGAGAGAGAGAGAGAGAGAGAGAGAGAGAGAGAGAGAGAGAGAGAGAAAGCCCAAGTCCCCGAAAAATATATACCAGGTGGCTCAGACGGGATGTACAATCACGTGAAATTTCAACACCAAAATTTTGTGGAGGTTGAGTGAGAAATATCCCCGACAGGAACAGGCATTTGAACGCTTAGTCTCTGGTTGGTGATGCTGTTTTGGGAGGCTCAGGGGGTGTGGCCTTGGTGGAGGAAGTGTGTCACGAAGGGTGGCCTTGGAGAGTTTGTAGCCTAGTGCGCACACATGTGCTGTGCTGACAGAATATTCCTGCAATCTCAGTACTCTAAAGTACTGAGTACTCAGCCAGGAAAATTGTAAGTTGGAGACCAAACAGATGCTCATTCAAGGTAAGTGGGTATGGGGGTTGCGGGGGGGGGGGAATGATTCACAATTCAATATTGTGACAATATATATACTAGATCCTATCATGTCCCAGAACAAGAGCTCGCAGATGTCTGCTGTAGTTTGGGGACAGTTCAGGTGTCTTCCTCAACTGTGTGCTGAGGCCTGGGCCCCATGCGACCACATCTAGTGGTGCCTAGTTTACCTATTGTAAAGCAGCAGCCAGTGAGAGGCTAATGTTCTCTTCTCCTCTCATGTTTGATTTTTCCGACAGATCATTGATCCACTGCTCCAGCATGTGATCCCAGTCCCGTGGACTCTGTGCACCTGAGCTACGCCTTGCTGGGCTGTATCTCGCCCTTCCATGGATGCCTTCCAGGCATCGGCTGCAAGGAGACCCCTGCCACACACTACTCTGTGGTCCTTGAGAGTGCGGCTTCTGGAAGGGAAGCCAGAAAGGAACCCAGAATCCCAGGAAGCTCAAAGAGACAGTGGGGAGCTGAGGAGAGAGCTTAGATGGTAAAGCGCTGTGATGCAGCAGTGATGCAGCCTGTGATACAGCCTGTGATCCAGCAAGTAATGCAGCATATAATGCAGCATGTGATCCAGCATGTGATGCAGGCTGTGATCCAGCATGTGATGCAGCAGGTGATGCAGCAGGTGATCCAGCATGTGATCCAGCAGTGATGCAGCATGTAATGCAGCAGGTGATCGAGCAAATGATGCAGCATGAGACTCAGCATGTGATGCAGCATGTGATCCAGCATGTGATGTACCATGGGATCCAGCATGTGATGCAGCATGTAATGCAGCATGTGATCCAGCATGTGTTGCAGCATGTGATCCAGCAAGTGATGCAGCATGAGACTCAGCTTGTGATGCAGCAGCAATGCAGCATGTGATCCAGCATGTGATGCAGCAGCAATGCAGCATGTGATCCAGCATGTGATGCAGCATATGATCCAGCACATGATGCAGCATGTGATGCAGCAGTGATGCAGCAGCAATGCAGCAAGTGATCCAGCATATGATGCAGCAGTGATGTAGCATGTGATGCAGCAGTGATGCAGCCTGTGATCCAGCATGTGATGCAGGCTGTGATCCAGCATGTGATGCAGCAGGTGATGCAGCAGGTGATCCAGCATGTGATCCAGCAGTGATGCAGCATGTGATGCAGCAGTGATCTAGCATGTGTGTGAAAAACAGAAGGACTCGAGTTTGGGTCCTCATACTCACACAAAAAGCTGAGCAAGAAGGGCTGGAGAGATGACTCAGTGGCTAGGAGCACTGGCTGCTCTTGCAGAGGGCGCAGATCTCATTCCCAATGTCAACATGGTGGCTCACAACCATCTGTAACTCTAGTTCCACAGAATCCACTGCCCTTCTTGGCCTCTTCAGGAACCAGGCATACAGATAGTAGACATACATACATACATACATACATACATACATACATACATTTACACACACATTTAAGTAGGCAAGGACTCATACACATAAAATAAAAAGTACATTTTTTAAAAAATGAAGCAAGGCAGGGTTAAGTCTTTAGCCCAAGTCTGGGGATTGTAGGGGCTAGGGAAGGTCCTCAGAGTTCATGGGCCAGTCAGTCTAACCAGTTAGTGAGTTTAGGGTCAACTCAATGAAAGATGCCTTCTCAAAAATAAGTAAGTAAGTAAGTAAGTAAATAAATAAATAAATAAATAAATAAATAAATAAATATATAAAGTAGAGAGCTATCAAGAAAAATATCTGAAGTTGGCCTCTGGCTCTCACACACACACATTTACCCACAGCGACCCACTTCCTCCAGCAAGGTGCCACCTCCTAAATGTTTTACAACCTTTCTAAACAGCACCACTGGCTTGGGACAGCATGCTCAAACCATGAGCCTATCCTGGGGCCACGGGTGAGGGTGCTTCACAGTCAAAGAACAGCCCTGGACTGCACTGTGGGCCCCTGTCACAGGCAATTGGCCAGACAAACCAGCGGGAAACATCCAGGGGTGGACCCCTGGCTAAGGCCGTCTACCACATTAGTTGCTCAAGTTGGACCTCGCTGCTCAGACATCACCTGGTTGAGGGAAGGGTGGAGAGCCTCTCACTTCCGCTGCCTTCACCCAAGTCACCTCTTGGCAGAGCAGCTAAGACTCTCTTGCACTGTGACAGCGGGGACGAGAACAGTGTGGGCAGGAGGAGGAACACATGGCCGGCACAGACTGGCTTGTTTTTGCTTGAGCTCTGACGTGGAGTGATGGAGCCCAGAACCAAATTTATTCACTTATTCCATGGTTCTTGGGCGGTGCTGTGCTCCAGTCCCTGCTAAATGCCAGCACCCAGGAGACTAACCAGATGGTGCTCGCTCGGGGTGTCTGGAAGCTCCCAGAGAAAGGCAGGGTTAGGAAACAACCGGAAGAGGGTGACACGCAGCCTAGGTGCTTGAGTGAGCACACCCAGGAGCCCCCAAACCAGAATGAGAGGGTGGCCAGGGTTAGGAAAGAAGCTATCAGGAGGAAAGAAATTTGGCTTCGGGCAAGCTTTGGGATGCTATCCCGGGAAGAAGCAAGCTTTGGGATGCTATCCCGGGAAGAAGCAAGCTTTGGGATGCTATCCCGGGAAGAAGCAAGCTTTGGGATGCTATCCCGGGCAAGCTTTGGGATGCTATCCCGGGAAGAAGCGAGTCTCTGTGTCCTGCCTGCTTACAGTGTCTTTTATTTTGTTTCCTCTCTGACTGGTTTGTTTTTCGTTTTTGCTTTGAAATGCTGCCTCTCTGTGTAGTTAGCCCAGGCTGCCCTCTGTTTGGAAAGCGCTGGAATCCCACCTACGCCAAGAGGAGGCAGGCATCTATCCCTTGGCCCATTCCAATTCCCAGAGCCTTTGTTTATTGTCTGAAGTTAAGAATCTGCTAGGAGGCTGGGTGTGGCAGAACACAATTTAGGTCCTAGGGCTTGGAAAGCAGAGACAGGCGTTCACGGTGAGTTGCAGACCGGCTTGGTCTGCTTAGGTAGTTCCAGGCGAGCTACATAGTGAGGCCTTGTCTCAAAAAATAATAACAGGATAAAAGAGGCCTGAGGGGAAAACAGATCTGCTTGCCTGTCTGCATTTCTATCCTTTTTTCATACGGCTACTGCCACTGTCCTTCATGGCTCCAGCCTCTCTGGCCTTCCAACATGGCCTGAAGACCAAGAGTTCCTGAAGAATCTGCCAGGCCTTTGGCACCAGACTGAGACTGCTGGGGCACACAGCGAGTGGCCTGAGCGACCTGGTTAAGTTCTCAGCATCTCCAACCTGCAGATGGCCATCGTGGGATGACGCAGCCTTTGTAAGCCAGTCTTGTGGCTGGCTTTTCGTAACGTATACTCATCCTATCAGCTCTGTTGCTCTAGAGAACCCCGCCTAATCAACGCACCGCCTGTGAGAGAGAACATGGCACATGGCTACCGGACTTTGGGTGTCTGGGTTATTTTATGTACTGATATCATCTTTAGCACCATAAACTTTCCTGAAAACAGATGATGTATTTGTTTCCTGTGCCTGAACAGCTCTCAGTGTGCTTATATACTACATTTTCTTTGCTTTTAAATCGACTGGTGGGCACTGAGTTAGCTATAGTAAGTGCTGCATGGTATGTGGTCATTGCATAATAAACAACCCTTTGAGTAGACGCTCAGGAGTGGCATAGATGAGCCACACAAAAGTCCATTATCATTTCCCCCGTGTCCCCTCAAGACATGGTCTCATTATGTAGCTCTAGCTGGCTTTGAACTTGCTGAACTGGTCTCAAACTCCCTGAGATCTGCATCCCTGTGCCTCCTACATGCTGGGATTAAAGGTGTGTGGCCACTGTGCCAAGACCATTCTAAATAAATAAATAAATAAATGAAACTAAATTTTTTGAGGACTTCTAGGAGTCTTCTCGATAGCTCTGGTTGGAGATTTTTCTTCACTTCTCTGGAGCTGGATTAGGGGAGGGACTGCTCAAGTCACCGGAGTGACTCCTGCGCCTCATGGCCCTGTTTTCTGTGGTCAGTGCTAGGCCCAGGGCTGCAGCCTATGCCTCCGTTTGAACCTGCTTCCCTGTGAGGTACCAGGCCACTAACATCAGGCTGTGGGCTTCCTAGCCTGAGCTTGTACATTCGTCCAGGCAGCACCACAGGCTGGGAAGCCTTCACCGCATTTGCTGTTGTTTTGTGTGTGAGTCTGTGTGTGGCGTATGCGCACGTGTGCACCTGTGGAGGGCACCGGGTGATTTCTTCTATCATACTCCATCTTATTATCTGAGACATGATCTCTCATTGCACCTGGGGTTAGGCTGGCAGCCAGAAAGCCCCAGGGAACCTCCCATCTCCATCTCCAACAGTGCCAGGGTTAACAGGAATGTGAGACCATGTCAACCTTTTTGTTTGTTTGGTCGGTTTGGTTTGTTTTCCTAGACAGAGTTTCTCTGTCCCGGAGCAGGCTGGCCTTGAACTCAGAGATCCTGAGTACCGGGATTAAAG
The DNA here is from genome assembly GCA_907169655.1 of Acomys percivali. Taxonomy (NCBI): domain Eukaryota; kingdom Metazoa; phylum Chordata; class Mammalia; order Rodentia; family Muridae; genus Acomys; species Acomys percivali. Next base: position 125,330,347 of record OU015752.1, on the reverse strand, counting down.
GCATGCACTACCACTTCCCGCTACGTCAGCTTTTTTATGTAGGGATTCAAACTCGGGTCCTCATGCTTGTGCAGCGAGCAGTCTTATCCACTGATCCCCTCTCCTATCCCCCCACCCCCAAATCAGCATGTGCATTTTAAAGGAATATTTGAGATGCAAACCATGGCAGTTGGTGGGTCCTCTGAGGCTCCGGGAAGGTGGTACACCCCGAGAGAGCACAGAAGCCCCATACACTCACTATGGTGTTGATGTGATGTACTGAACAGCTGGTCTCCAGAGTCAGGCACTATTTTGGGAGCTTCTGGGAACTCTGGGGAGAAGTGCTAGCTGGAAAAAACAGGTGATGAGGGCTTGGCTTTGCAGGTTGTACCTGGCTTCTCTCTGCTCCCTGTTCACTGTAAGGTGAACAGCCTCTGCCGTAATGTTCCCCAACCCAGAGATTCAAGAGAGCCAATGACTGTGAACCCGAACCTCTGAAACTGTGGGCTGAAATAAACCCTTTATTCCTGCAGGTTGTATGTGTCATGTGACAACAGCCGCCCCATTCCTTGACCTCTGCATTGCTTTTGGTTCTGAATTTTATCCTTCACAATTAACTGATAACTCGAAATAAACTAGCTGAACTCAGTGGCACATGCCTATAATCCCAGCACTCAGGGAGGCAGAGGCAGGCGGCTCTCTGTGAGTTCGAGGCCAGCCTGGTCTACAAAGTGAGTCTAGGACAGCCAAGGCTACACAGAGAAACCCTGCCTCAAAATGATTTTATTATCATTATTATTATTATTATTATTATTATTATTATTATTATTATTATTATTATTATTATTATTATTATTATTATTAGTTTTAGGAAATAAACTACTCTTCTAGTACTGAGTGAACTACAACAACCAGGTAAAAAGGACCCATCTTTCTGTGAAATGTTCTGGCAGATTCTGAGAATGAGTTGCCAGAACCTCTCATCACAAGAAGCCCAGGTCACAACCTGAGACTTTCATCTGTCACCCTGAGTAGAGCTTACAGGACTTACGGGACTGACCTGTGGGGTGGGGGTTGGGGTTGGGGTTGGGGTACTGTACCAACCCATGTAACTCCAATTAGAATTTAACTGAACTGTAGGCCACCAGTGTCTGAAGAGTTAGAGAAGGGGTCGTTGTCATGGAAACCTCGCTTCCATGAGTCTCAGGCATCTTCACACACATCATCTTATTGTCTTGGTAGCCTGGAGAACAGGCCTAAGTATTAGCCACAAATTACACATATGCTACCAGACATCAAGAGAAATAAAGAAACACAAGGTCGCTTGTGTTTGGCAGGGTGCTGAAGGAAGAGCTGGGATTTTAGCTCAAGTCTGACTCTGCAGTCAGCCTTGATTATTATTATTATTTGTGTGTGGGGTGGCATAGGTTTAGGTAGAGAGCAACCGTAGATATCTTCATCATCATCATCATCATCATCATCATCTTCTTCTTCTTCTTCTTCATCATCATCATCATTTTGAAACTGCATCTCACTGTGTAGCCTTGTTGTCTTAGAACTTACTATGTAGACCAGGCTGGCCTCGAACTCACAGAGATCCCCTGCCTCTGTCTCCTGAGTGCTGGGACTAAAGGCATGTACCACTATGCCCAGCCTCATAAACCCTATTTTTGACACAGCATCTCTCTTTGACCTGAGGCTCACCCAGTAGGCTAGACTGGCTGTCCAATAGGCCCTAGGGACCCTCCTGTCTGTGATTTCCCAGGCGTGAAATCAAAACATGTGCCGCTATGCCCAGCGTTTTCAGGTTAATTCTGGGAATGGAACTCCAGCTCCCCAAACCTCCATCTCTTTCTGTCCTCATCTCCCAAGTGTTGAGATCACATTCTTGTGCTACCACTGCCCACTCACTCTATGGTTCTCCAAGCCAGCAGCTCATCACAGCACCTGGCTGTCTTCCACCAACAGGCCTTTTGCATCATTGGGCCTCAACTGCCCATTCCAACCTGACGAGAGGTCACCTTCCAGGCCCAGGTGTCAGTTGGGCTCTGAAAAACTAGTCTCTATCTACCAGTTCCCAAGGGCTTTCTACACTGGTCCTTCATAGTACATTCTGTACCCCTTCCTCTCTCAGTCCTGTCATTTGAACCCAACCGCATCCCTCTTTTCCTCCCAGTGAAGCTTGCAACGGCCTCAAGAATTAAGAACAAAGGTTCAGACCATCAGCTGGGAGGTTGGCACTATCTGGTCCAGGAATCAGGACTGTACTCAAAGCCTGGTTGGATACCAATGCCACTTCTCCAGGTGCTCCCGATGCCTGCTAAGGTCTAGGAACCATCAGATACCCAGGATGCTGGCACATTCTCCTGGCAGCATTGGCTAGCTCAAGGCTGGTGGCGAATCTCTAAAGCTATCCTACCAAACAGGCAAGCAGATTATAGCGTTTCAGAGATGGGCAGCACATAGAGCCACTGGGTCAGCAGAGCAAGGCCATGACAGAGAATGCAAAATGAGAGGCAGGAGCTGAGCCAAGTCTAGCCAAATCATTCTAACGTAGGGAGTCTTCCTCATTCACAGCAGGACTTTGGACAAAAGTCTTCACTTGAATCCCGCTCATTTTTCATCAGAGAGCTGGATGGGCATCCTACTGCAAGAAAGGATGCTGAGGTCTGAAGATACAGGCTCTCACTATGGAGTGAAAGATGACTTTGAACTCCAGATCCTCCTGCCTTCAATCCCCTGGTCAGATTTTATGTTAGAGTTTAGACCCAGGGCTTCAGGAATGTTGGGCAAGCACACTACTAATGAAACTACACCCCTGGATGCAGTTTTTGTTTGTTTGTTTGTTTAGTTTGGTTTTGGAGACAGAACCTCAGATAGCTCAAACTGACCTTGAACCCACTGTGTAAGGGAGGATGACCTTGAACTCTTGATCCTGTCTCTGCCTCCTAAGTGCTGGAGTTTCAGGTGTGCATCAGCATGCTTGATTCAAGAAAAGCAGCCTTAAACTGTGGTCGTCCCAGCAACAGCACCCAGGACTGGACGGGAGCATGTTCTGGATGCAGAAGTTGTTTATTACGTGAACTTCTGACCCGGCTATCCTGGCAGCTCTGGGCGGGGAGGCAGATAAAAGGTTTGCCTGCGTAAACAAAAAGGGCTGTCCGCTGGACCCTCCATAGCCCTTTGTGGTCCTAGCACATTTGCTGTGGACACTCCCTTGCCGGCCTTCCCTACAGCTTTGCTGGACCCACACAAAGGGGCTCTGTTCCTGCCCACGGCCGTTTGCGATAAAAGGCTTAAAGCCCTGCCAGCAGGCCTGGTAATGATGTTGCTGATGGCTGTATAATCGTGGCCTGTGCTCCCCAGGGCTTCCTAAGAGCCAGGCACTTTGCTGGGTGCTTTGAGGAGCTGTTTCTTACAGCAGACCCAGGAGGGAGATTGGATTGCTGCCCTCCTTTTATAGAGGAGGCCAACCCAGCTCAGAGAAGTGGAGGAAACTCTCAGGTCACCTGGGAGAATAGGGCGTTGCTTTGGGCCATGCTTTTATAACCGGGTTGCAGTGTTGGGGTCTGGGGAAAGGGACCTGTGGGTCAACTGCTTGATCCCTGGAATCCATATAAAAAAAAAAAAAAAAGCCCAAGTGTGGTAGTATGTACACACGTGGATTGCTCCAGAGGAGTGAACCCAGGGACTGAGCAAATACATTTTTAGGTTTTCCTCCTCAACCATTACCTAATAGTTTGAGGATAATATTTAATTCCCCATTCTCTTGTCTCCATCCCCTGAGTGCTGGGAATAATAGGTGATTCAAATATTCTTTCCCCAGGGAGATATGAATACCGTCCACACCCTCCCTGTAAGGCCCTGATGACAAACTAAAGTGGGATTTCCCCAAAGTTTACCCTGGGTAAGCCAGTGAGCTCACTGAGCTTTCTTTTTTACAGAGAGTGGGTGAGAGGCTACTTGCAGCAAGCAGTGTGGGGATCTCTAAGTCACCATACCAGGAAGTCTTTATCCAGTGTGGATGATGGCTTCCCAGTCAACCTTCCATAGTCTGTAGGATAGCGCCTCTGGAATCCTGAACAATTAGGGCAGAATTACATACAACTGGCTGGGAAGGCAGGGAGTGTGACTGGAATCACAAAGGAGCTTCCATTGGCTCTCCCAACCTCCTGTTTCTCTAAGGTGCAAGAGGCCTGCTCCCTCCCTGAGGTCTTTCGAAAGCAGGCTGCTTTGCTTGGAGGACTGAGTTCTAGAATAATAGGTATTTGCCATCAGACTTCGCCACATTTCTTTTTGTGAACTAGTTCCACCCAAATACTCCTCCTGCATGTTAGTCGCCCCCATTTCAGACACACGAGGGAGTATGGGGAGCCCATTGATCCACCTGCTAGCCAAAGAAACAAGGCAAGCAGCCACCCAGGCTCTTCTCCTCCTGTGCTGAGCTACAAAGGTGACAGCGGGGAACAAGGCCCTCTGGGTCTCCTTTGCACCCGCCCGCGGAAACTTGGCAAAGGAAACATATATTTTGGATGTTCAGTTACTCATGGAAACCCTGAATCCACGTGGACACTCTTTCCAAGGGCAGATGGAGTTTCCATTCAGAAAAATCTTGGCACCCATTTCTTCTGAACAATTGTACGCTACAGGCAGGATCTGGAAAGGCGTTGCCAAGCAGACGCTGGCTAATAAAGGGGGGGGGGTGCCCCTGGTGACTTGTCTCTGCTCAGCAGGACCTGATGGGACCTGATGCTTCTTAGGAGTCTCAAGGGGAGGACAGTAAACTCCTGTGGATAAGTAGACTACCTTGAAGAGAACTGCCTCCTTAAAATGAAGGGGAGAAAGCCAGGCATGGCGGTTCACACTTGTAATCCAGGCACTTGGGAAATAGAAGAGGAGCGATTTAAGGAGTCAGTTGCCACTTGGTGACTTGGAAGCCAGCCTCAGCTACACGTGATCAATCTCCAGCAAACAGGTGAACGGGAAGAAGGAGGAGAATAAACAATACACCAAACGGAGCAGACTATATGCACACACAACGCTTCTTAATGGGTTGAGTATCTGTGGGGATCCTAGAACCATCCCCTCAAGGACGCGAAGAACCTCAGGGCAGATGTCTCAGCCGGGTCTCAGAAAGATGCACATGAAACCAGAGCCAAGGCGCAGGGTGGAGTCTGGTCCTCACCCCTTCCTCTCCCTCAGCCTCGTGACCTTCACTGTGTTTCTCTCTCCCTCATTTGGATGGTTTCTTCAGCCTCGGGTCTGAGAGAGAAGGAGAAGGGTCCTGCTTTGCTGAGCTGTCCATCCTGAGCTGTCCATCCTGAGCTGTCCATCCTGAGCTGTCCATCCTGAGCTGTCCATCCTTGGTTTAATCAAATGAGATGATCACCTGTGCACACCATTACAGTGTGATCCCCATTCCAGCTGCTGTGGGGGGAGGGGAGAGATGCGTGGATGGTGGTTTTTCAAGTACCTTATGAAGAGTCAGCTTTGACCTTTGTTTCACCTGCCCCCCTCCCCTGCTCCCCTCCTCCTCACCCCTGCTTTGTCTATTCACCTGCTCTTCATTGCACTGTGGTTCCACAGGCTTATGTTTAATTGGTATAACCTGTGGCGGCTCTGGGGCGGATTGAAGGTGGTTACAGGGCCATGTGTCGTGTGTAATCTCACTTGGCTTTCATCCAAGCCATGAAGACAGCTGTCAGAGACCTTTACCTACAACTCTACCCATTTTATTCCAATTTATTTGGGGGGGGTGGAGAATCGAGGGAGAAAGAATTTACTGGATTACAGGTCTGAATCTCATCGGATCACTAAGAGAAGTTAGGACCAAACCCAGGTTTGGCACCACCCACAGTGGGAATGGAACCTCCCATACCAATTGCCAATCAAAAAAAAAAAAAAATTGCCAAGGGGTCAATTTGATGAAGACAATTGAGTTAGTATCAAGTTAATGAAAGCATCACAGACACAAAATACCACCGCTGCTTCTATCTGAAGATTCTGAGGCTACGTGATGAGTATGCTACGTACAAGTGCATTCTCCATAACACTTTGAATAATGTTACACAATGAAACAGTTACAGCAAAGCATGTTAACCTTCTGAATTACTCCAACTTAGGCTCACTGTAATCTATCTAAGGAGAGAGCTGAGTGTGGTGGTGCACGTCCACGATCCTTTTATTTGGAAGGCAGAGACAGGAGAACTAGGAATTAAAGTAGACACCTCAGCTGCATAGTGAGAAAGTCTCTGCATGTTTCCCCCTGCCTCCTGCTTAAAAGCAAGCTGTGCATGCCTGTGTTATGTATATATTTGTTACCATATGTGAGGATTCTTTTTTTTTTTTTTTAAGACAAGGTTTCTCTGTGTAGCCTTGACTATCCTGGACTCGCTTTGTAGACCAGGCTGGCCTAGCACTCACAGTGATCCTCTGCCTGCCTCCCAAGTGCTGGGATTAAAGGTGTGTGCCACCACCGCCCAGCTATATGAGGATTCTTAAATAATATCTGCTATTATTTTGTTTTAAAAATATGCACATAGAGTAGTCCGTGAATTTTGTTTTGCACACTGCCTCTTTCACTCTTCATAATGTTTCTGAGACTAAGTAATATTGTCACCTATAAATGTCATTCACTCTTATTGCTGTGTGTAGGAGCCCCAGTTTATCCTCTGTCTTCCAGAGAAGTGCCAATAAGTGGTCTTTGGATGCTCACCAGCACCCACAGAGCTCTGATGAGCAGCGTCCCACAGGCCTCCTTGCTCGCGTGTTTCCAGTGGGTGGACAGTGAGATGAAAAGCTGCTGAGCAGCATCTAACTCTCTAGGAAATTTCTAGCGAGTGACAAATATGCTGGGACCACGTCTTCACCCAGAAAATGAGATGTTTATGTCATAGTTGGTTCTCAGAGAGAAAAAAACGGGAGAATTTAGAGTGTTGCATAATTATCCCAGAAAGTGCTCCCAATAGGCTGAATGGAGACAGATAAATGAAGCAAGACAGCACCCCATGTGGTGGTTTGAACGAGAGATGTGCCCTACAGGCTTGGGTACCCAACACTTGCCTTCAGGCTGAAGGAGGAAGTAGGTCACTGGGGGCTGGCTTTGAGATCCTATGTACTCACCTGCTTCCAGGTTGCTCTCTCTGCTTCCTGTTTGCAATGAAAGATATGAGTTCTCTGCTTCAGCTTTCATTGTTGTGATAAAGGTCATGGCTAAAAGCTAAAGGTCATGGCTAAAGGAATGAGTCTACTACACCTCACAGGCTATCCTCCATCAGCAAAGGAAGCCAGGCCAGCAGTGTGAAATTTGTAGTCAGGAACTGAAGTAGAGACCATGGTGGAAGGCATTTACTGCCTTTTCCTCCTCTGGTCTGTTCAGCCACTTTTTTTATACAGCCCAGGCCCAACTGCCTGTGGTTGTCACCTACAGTGCCTGGGCCTCCTACACCAATTAACAATTAAGAAAAACCGCCCCTTAGATATACCTACAGGCCAACCCGATGGAGGCGATTTTTCAATTGAGCGTCCCTTTTCCCAGGTGATTCTCCTGGGAAAGAGGGGTGGGGGTGGGGGGATTGAGAGAGGGAGAGGGAGACAGGAGAGAGAGTGTGTGTGTTCAGGAAGCCCAGGGGGAAGAGTAAGGACTAGACATTCAAAGAAGTGTGAAAAAAGTTTTCGAAAACACATTTTTAAATACTCTCTTTTCTAGGCACTGAGGAGATAACTGCCAATAGACGAGGTTGCCATCTCATGTGACACAGCTGGGCTTGGTGGCGCTCGCCTTTAATCCCAGCACTCGGGAGGCAGAGGCAGGTGGATCGCTGTGAGTCCCAGGCTAGTCTGGTCTACAAAGTGAGTCCAGGACAGTCAAGGCTACACAGAGAAACCCTGTCTCGAAAAACAAACAAATAAACAAAACAAAAACAAAAGATAGTGACATTTCTGCGGACCCATTTCTGCGCCCGGACCCCTCTTCGCGCTTCCTGCATATTAAGTAGGAAGTAAACATACAGTAATAGCCTGCTGCATACATCAAGCTACGGCACAGACTATTCTAGTTTGGCAGGACTTGGGCTGTTGGTGTCGGTCCTAGTCATTTTGCTGTCTCTGTCTAGGGGCTTGCTGACATTCTGTTGACCCATACTCAGGGACAAAAGCGGATTTTCTGGCTGGAGACCGCCTAGACCAGCCTGTGATGATGGCTGAGGGGCTGGGATTCCATCCCTTAGGACTGCGTCTAAAGCAGAGGTGGGCTTAGAGCCAGCAAGTGCGACTCAAGGCAGCTGTAAAAGATAGCAGAAGCCTGGGCTATCACGGAGGCAGGGGGTTGCTGGAAAGAGGATACTCTGCAGAGTCTCCCAGGACCCCTCCCAGGTTTGAGACCAGAGGTAGCGGCTTGCGGGGAGAGCGATTGGCTGAATGGCCGCCCCTCCTGCGGGGCGGAGGCTTGTTGAACTGGGGGGCGCAGGCGGCAAGCTCACACTAGATACAGGCGCTTCTGTATCGGCGCCGCCGCGCAGTGCTGATTCGGTTCAGGCTGCTCTGTGGCAGCCCTGCTACAGGCCGTGACCAGATCCAGCTTGCAGCTCAGCTTTGTCCATTCGAGGTGGGTGCGCGGTGGTCGTCGCCCTGGGGGTAGTCCAGCTGGGTCTCTCCTAGGTAGAGGTGGAGGTTTCATGCAGTTGGATCGCTATGGGAGAAGGGAGATCTGGGGTTTGCCAAGCTCTGCTGGGGGGGGGGGGGGGGGGGGGGAGAGGCTAGAGCCTGAGTCGGGGGGCCGCAGGGTCTCAGCAGTAGTCTGTGAACTAGTAAAGGAAGACACGGGACTCGAACCAGTAGCCCAACTAGGATGATCCTGGTCCAGGGAAGGGGATTCTGTTGTTAGAGTAGGAGACCTTGGTTCCTTGGTTCAGGAGATGGGTTCTCATTAGCGTGTCAAGCAGGGCTCACCCTAGGTACTAGAACTGGGGGGATAGGGGTGGGATGGGGGCGGGGTGCAGAGGGCATCCAGGCTGGAGCGGGTTGCGGTCGCCACTGTTGCCAGCAGAGGCTGTGTCTGGGAGGGGGGCTGGGTCTTGCTCCTTCTGGGGGCGGGCAGAGCAGCGGGGCGGGGCGGGCAAGAGGGGTGGTCCTGCAGTCTCTGATAGCGTTCCGGGACTCACACAGGCGGCGACCAGCGCGGAGCAAACATGCAGCGGCTCAGGGGCGTTTTGTTCTGTCTGCTGCTGGCGGTGGCGGTCCCCACTGCTCCCGCTCCTGCCCCGACGGCGACTTGGACTCCTCTGGAGCCTGGCCTGGCTCTCAGCTACCCGCAGGAGGAAGCTACGCTGAATGAGATGTTCCAAGAGGTGGAGGAACTGATGGAAGACACGCAGCACAAACTGCGCAGCGCGGTGGAGGAGGTGGGTGCACCCCAAGGGCATGAGTACGGGGATGAGTTAGGAAACCGACCCTGGGGGAGGCAATGTTTCTAACGATGGTCGCAACACTGGTCAAAGACTTGGCTGTGTGCAGAGTTGGAAAGGGCCTGACAAACGTGGAGTGCGGGAGCGAGCGCAGCGCTGCCAAAAGGTCTGGATGCATCCCTGTCCACTAAGGGAATCTTGACAGAAGCCTTCCGTCCTGGGGAGCTGGAGCTGCCTTGTCGCTCCGTGTCGCAGATGTCTTCGGGTATGCAGCTGGTCGTCTTCTTGCCCAGTCGGAGCTGAGCTGAGATTGGGGCCGCTCTGGTGTCCCAAGCGCAGTAGATTTTCAGAGGCTGGGGCAGCTTCAAGTTCTAATGTGTCCCTTGGGCATTGAGACTATACCATCTTCCCCAAGTAAGGATGTCGGTCACGGGAGTGGGACGTGGGGCGTGGGGCGTGGGGTCGAGATAAAGGGCCCAGAACTCTGCTGACAATCTGTCTAGCTCCCTTAAATGTGTTGTGGGGCAGACAAGGAAGGTTGGAGTAAGTCCTCAAGTCCATGCCGTAGTGAGTCAGAAGGTAAGGTGAGCAGCGACCCGACCTCACCTACACCCGGTGTGTTTGGGGGCCTAAGGTTCAGATTCTTCTGCCATTCAGCAGTAGGTGGACAGTGGTCAAGCATTTAAGCAGCCCGACCCTTCATTTCCTGTGAAAATTAGATGCAATGCCAAAAAATGTGGGTAGGTGGCTGGTGAGAAGCAAACGTTGGTTCCTCATCCTCCAGGTGCCAACACTTTGGAAGACACTCTCCCCACGCCCACCCCCCCACCCCCACCCCATCAACTAAGATGGGCTGCAACCATCTCCAAAGCTGCCTGGGCCCTGTTGATCTTCAGCACGTGGCTAGCAGTCCTGGGCCCTTGGTGAGATGGGCAACCCGATTGGAGTGGAACCAGCCATTGCAGGGAACTTAAGCCCCATGTTGACACTGTCTGCTGGGATAGGTTGCTTTCCCTTCAGCCCTGTGCCGTTTAGGTGTATTTTGCCCTCCAGTCCCTAAGCCAACCTGATGGGCTTTGCAGGAACACTGGACCGGGAGGCAGCGACACAAGCAGCCATATATGAATATCTACCAGACAGACATGATCCGAGTCCTGTGGGTGTTCTGAGCTTCTGAGACAGTTAGCATGGAAAGTGATTGAAGGCTGAGGGGGTTGGCCTGACCCCAGCAGCCCCTGACTCTCCAGCTACAGATTGCCTGGAGCTCCTGACCATTTCTGCTCAAAGTAGGCTTCCTGCTGTCCTTCCCTGGGCTGGAGGACCTTCACCGTGTGCATGGATTCCCAGGGATGCTGACCACGTCACTTTCATGGGTTAGCGCACTGGAAAGCGCCTTGACACACAGTTCAAAAGATTTGCAGCAGGGCTCTCTGCAGCAGGGCTCTCTGGCATCAGCTTGCCGTGAGGCCTGCTTAGCCTCTGTCGACATCAGACCTTAGTACTATGTTTTTCCCATGGAAATATCCACAGTAGATTTTTATCATGGCTCCACTCTTGGCCACCTGAACATATATCTCTGCCTGAATTGTGCCGATCGGCTGAAAACCCAAAGACATTGATCATCACATCAACCAAAGTCAGCTGTCTTTTTCCTAGATTGTCCTCATGGGCCGTGGAAAAGGACTAAAGGGGGAGGGGGCGGGAGCTGAGCACTCTCATGGCAGCATACTAGACTGTGGGGACCAACTTTCTCTCATTCAGTCCCAACACTGCCATTTATTAGTGATAGGATTCAGGGTCTGAAGCAGAGAAAATACCCATCTCTAGGTAAGTCAAAGAGAAGATTCTAGAAAGCAAATTACCTGGTCAAAGATTGGTATAAGAAAGTCAGGTAGATTCAGATCAAGTGTCTTCCTCCTGTAAGGATTATGGGAAATTGTTGGGTCTCATAAAATAATGACTTCTTTATAGTCAGAGTAATACTAGCAGTGTGGCCAGGCTTAGTGGTACACACCTGTAGTCCCAGCCCTTGGGAGGCTGAGACCATGGGTTTGAGGCCAGCCTGGGCCACATAGTGTGACCTTCTATTGCAAAACTAAAAATGAACAAAGGAAAAAAAACCCAGCAGTAGTAGCATCAATAACATGCTACTTAGCAAGATTTGATAGATTCTTAGTTGATCTTAAAAACGTCTTGGGCTTGGACTGTAGCTCAGCAGCCTGTCATCCTTGAGGCTCTGAATTTGAATTTGGTCCCCAGCATTGGAGGAGGGTGGGAAGAAAGAGAAAAGAAAAACGGAAAGTATTAAATATCAGTCTTAAAGTAGTGTATGATTTCAATAGATTGTGGCTTTTTACAAATACCTTTTATTTCTACTTATTACTGTATTTATGCATGACCTTTGTGTGTGTGCAGGCCTGTGTGTCACAGCGAATATGTGGAAGTCAGAAGACGACTTTGCAGAATTGGCTCTTTCCTTTCGCCTTTGTGTAGGTTTCGGGGATTGAATTTAGGCTGTTGGGCTTGCACAACAAGCACCTTTACTCTCTGAGCCATCTACCAGAGCAGATCTCTGTGAGTTCAAGTCCAGCCTGGTCTATAAAGTGAGTCCTGGACAACCAAGGTTACATAGAGAAATCCTGCCTTGAAACCCCACCCCACCCCCAAAATATCATAAGCGCAGGACAGTTGCTGCTTAGCTGCTGTCTAAGAGAATGAGAAAGGACCAGAGCCAGAGGCAATTGATGTTTACATAGTTGGATCATGAGTCTGCTTTCAAGTAACTTCCTGGCATTTTATTTTTTCCAGCTGCCTCTGGCTGTTATTATGTCTTAAGGGACAAAGTAGCTGATTTTCTAGGATTATCTTTAGAAAAAGCAGGTCCTCCACTGTCTCCAATCTGAGAAGGACTTGTTTTAGTATATGTAATAATTTGGTGTGTGTGTGTGTGTGTGTGTGTGTGTGTGTGTGTGTGTGTCTGTGTCTGTGTCTGTGTCTGTGTGAGTGTCTGTGCCACTGCATACATGTGGAGGTCAGAGAACAATTTAGGGAATTGGCTTTCTCTTTCCACCATGTGGGCCCCGGGGGTTGAACTCCAACCATCAGGTTTGGTGGCGTGCCTTTACCCACGAGCCACCTCCCAGCCTGTAACTGGCATATTATAGAAGACTCTTCCTGTCTGGCAGTCCTAGGAAGAGCCCCAGTACCAAGCCTGGATTTATCTGTTCAGTTTTCCTACTGTGCCCCTTTAGTACACGTGAGTTGCATGGGCTGCGAGTGCCATTTTTAACGGCGCCCATGTTCTTTTGCTGTGAAGCAGCTGCTGCCTGGGGCTTCAGTTTCTCTTGCTGGTGGCAGTAATCACTGCAGTTGAAGACTCCTCCGTGGTGAACTGTTCTTTCGGTTTACGCCTTCATTGCATAGTCCTTAGCTCATTGTGTCAAGACAGCCACTGGCATAGAGGGGACAGGGTTTGAGAGGGACCGCTGAGCCAACAGTAGCCTGGAGGTTTGGGGACTTGCCAGCTCTCTGAAAGCCAAACTGTACAATTCCAACTCCAGTGGAATTTAGAGCACATTAAGACCGTTTTTTTTTTTTTTTTGGACACACCTTATCTAGTACCTTGCTTTCCTTGTTCCCAGCTAGACTCTTTGCTAAACATGCCAGTTCCCTCTCTTAAAACTATGCTACTTCCTGCCCCTCCATCCTTCCTAGTTCTGGCTTCTTCTCTGTCATCTCCACTTTGTCATAAGGGGAGTTTTTCAGACACTTGCTGTTGGCTGCCTGCCTCTCCCACTTCTCCCAAGCCGGCAGCTTCACCATCTGCTTCCTTGCACAGGATGCTATAAGGAGGAGAGCAGAACCCAGAGTCACCTGCTGACCCAGCAACAGGTGCCATGTCAACCAATGCTCAGATTGGGAGTTCCTTAGTTCTCGTACCTGGTGAACACAGTGGGGAGCATCCTCACCGTACACATGTCCAAGCTGTGGTTTAGAGGGGCCGAGAGTATTGCCCAAGGTTCTGTGGTTATCTTGGGCCAAAGCTGGGGCTTAAGCTCACCTTGTCTGACTCCAGAACCTTGGCCCGTCCTCCCATGCTGCCCTGTGGTGATGCTGGGGCAGCTGGTTGTCTAACACAGTGCTCATCTTGGTCCTTCTAGACTTTACACGAAGCCTTAAAAACCAGAGGGCTCCTTCTTCCCGACTTGATTCTGACCAGTCCTCTGACTCCAATCTTTTCCTACCCTGGTCTCTAAATTATTTCACAACTAGTATAGAATCTGAAGTAGCTCCCAGTTGCCAGGAGCATGGAGAAAGAAATCTTCCCAGTTATCCAAACAAGTTCACTGATGTGTGGGGTCCTCCTCTGGAAATGACAATTTGGTATATCTAGAAAGGGACCAGGTAGCCATCTGTCTGTCTGTCTGTCTGTCTGTCTGTCTATTTAATATTTTCAAATGACTTTGATGTCTCTGGTTGAAAAACAGGCAGAAATCTGTATTAGAGATGCTCTTTTGATATTGTCTGTTGTCCTGTTATTCAATTTTCTCCTGTGCCCAGCACAGCCAGCGCCATGTTTGCTTGTTTAGGATGCTGCAGCTTTGCCTCTGAACTCTGTAGCATTCTCGACCCCTCTATCAAAATCCTCTCACCCACTGGGACCACCTCCTCCTCTTCTTCTTCCTGAAGCCTCATTCCTTTCTTCTTTATCCCCTCAGTTGCTGGTAGACACCATCATGTGAGAAAGGGCCACAGTTACCATTAAACAGGTTTGTGTGGGACTCTTCCCATAAAAGTGCAGCTCATGAGGGAAGAGGTAGTCTTAAACTATTTAGGAAAGGCATGCTATTTGAAATTAGAAAGACCTAATTTTTAACCCAAGCATTGTCATTTGCCAATTAATGTAAGAGCCTCTGTTAGGCTTGTTTTCTTTGCTCATAACAGGAGAGGGAACGTCCCCTTTCCCACAGGCAGGGCTGTGAATATGCGCACCATGGCTGGGTGCAGTGGCCAGACTCCAGGATAAGGCTAGAATTTTACAAGGATGTGGTGGTGGTTGCACTGTGCAGCATCCGTTCACCTTTAGGGTGCCGGCACAACAATGTATCGTAGGCAGTTGTTCCCCCCCTCCCCCCCGTGTTGGATGAATGGTGTGTGCTCAGCAGGTCTCTTCTAGTTCAGCTTGTGTGTACTGTCTCGGTTCTCATCGGCTTGGCCTTCTGGGCAGGGGAGGTAGGGAAAGCTGTTAACGTATTCTAGAGAATAAGAGCAGGGTGTTGAGGCTCACGGAAGCACTCAGGGGGTGGAAGCAGGGAGTTAAAAGCCAGCCTCCGCTACATAGTCAACAGCGTGAGGAGGCTGGTCTACAGGAGACCTTGTCAAGAAGAGGGGAAAGAAAAGGGGGAGGGAAGGATTGGGGATAGAGAAAGTGATTGTTTTCAGTAGAAAAATGCTTTTTTGAGGATTTGCTTTCCAGAATCAAAGTAGCTCAGCTTGCATACTGGAAGCTCCCAGCTCTCAACCAGGAGTCCCTCCTGAGTCTTGCATTTGAGATTTCTGGAGACAGCGTCTAGCCGGCTCTCTAGTCTAGGACCTGGCTTGCCTTTGTGCCTGTGGAGCTGTGAGTGGTCATTCTGTCACCACTCACCAGGGCTGGAGATGTGATAGGTCTGGAAGGAAAAGCTATGTGTAAACATGTGTCACTGCTGTTTGTGGCACAGGTGTCAGTGAAGCTCCCAACACCAGAAGATTTGAGGGCGTGGCCTCAGAAGCTTGGCTCCAAAGAAGGACTGATAAATGTTTCTGAAAAACTAGAAGGGGTGTGGGTTAGTAACCTCTCTACTGATCCCATAGAAGACCCACCCAGGGCCACCAAGAGAAGGGAACTCCTGTCTCAAGGACACTAAGCTATCTGAGTTTCCCATGGCCTGGACAAGGTACCAATGCTCAAACGTCAACTTCAGCCTACACTAAGCACCTTAGGAATTCTTTGAGGCTCTTTGAGCCTCACTTTCCCTATTTATAAAATGGAGATATTAACATTCATCTCCTAGGATAGTAAAAGGAAATTATTGTGATAATAAAAAGAAAAAAAAAAAAAAACGGGCAGTGTTGATGCATGTCTGTAATCCCAGCACTTGGGGAGGCAGAGGCAGGTAGATCTTTGTGAGCTCTAGGCCAGCCTGGTCTACAAAGCCAGTCCAAGATAGCCAGGGCTACACAGAGAAACCCTGTCTCAGAAAACAAAAAAAAAAGGGGGAGTGGGGGTGGGGGATACTGACATGGGTAATACCACACCACAAATGTAAATTAGATCAATAGAATGCAGATTAAAAACCAGAAGAGGTGAGGGTAGTGTTTGAGGGGCAAGTCGAGCGTGTGTGCGTGTGTGTATGTGTGTGTGTGGCAGGTCAGAGAATACATTTTCTGAAGTCAGTGCTCTCCTTCACCTCGTAGAGGCAGGGTCTCTCTTCTGCTGCTCTGTGGACTCCCTGCTGGTTCTCCCCTCTCTGTCCCCCCATGCCCTTGGAGCCCTGCTGGGATTACAGTTTGGAGTCACCACATCTAACATGGGTTCTAGGGATAAAGCTCAGGTCTTTAGGCTTGCTGGACTGGCACTTCTACCTTCTGAGGTTGTGAGACTTGGAGGCCATGTAGAACATTTGGAACACGTCTGATGGCTGCTGGTGGCCTGACACTGTCGCCAGCCTTTGGACCTATAGAAGAGGGAAAGAGGGGTTGGAGAGATGGCTCAGAGGTTAAGAGCACTGCTTGCCCTTCCAAAGGTCCTGAGTTCAATTCCCAGCAACCACATGGTGGCTCATAACCATCCATAATGAGATCTGGTGCCCTCTTCTGGCATGCAGGTGTACATGCAGGCAAAACCTGTAAACATAATAAATAAATAAATAAATAAATAAATAAATAAATAAATAAATAGGAAAAAAAGAAGAAGAAGAAGAAGAAGAAAGAGAAGGTGGCCCCTTGGCTCCACCTCAATTAAGACTGAAAGAAACAATTTTGCTTATTCAATTTGATAGATGGAGGCGGAAGAGGCAGCTGCTAGGGCACCCTCTGAGGTGGACCTGTCCCGTTTACCTGCCAGCTATCACAATGAGACCAACACAGACACCAGGGTCGGGAATGACACAGTCCATGTGCACCAAGAAATTCACAAGGTAAGGGCTGTGGCGCAGCCATGTCTTGCTCCTACAGGCAGTCTGTTGGGGGAGAAGGAGGCTTATTGATTTGTGTGGTACAAAGCCACAAGTGTGTAAGTGAGAGCTATAGAAAGCAGATTTAAACCCAAAGGAAGGGCAGATACTATTCAAGGGAAGAGGTGTGTATGGGCACTGAGTGTCTCCTCACTTATTACACAGTGCATACCAGTGAGGCTTCTTCATAGGTGGGAGGGAGGTGCTCACCTCAGGTCTGGTACCTTCTTCTGGCATGCAGGTATACATGTAGGCAAAATGCTGTAAACATAACAAATAAATAAATAAGGTCACGGTTGAAGTGACCTTATGGTAAATGGGTCTTCACTACTCCTGTAGGAACAACTCATTAGCGATACACATCACTTTAAGGAGGGAAATACTCAGCTGGGTATAGTGGAATACACCTTTAACCCCAGCACTTGGGAGGCAGAGGCAGTTACAGGACAACGTAGAGACTCTGTCTCAGAAAACAAAACAAAAAAGGAGAAACTTTGATTTTTAATATAGGTTCTCATAATGTAGACCGGGCTGGCCTTGAACTCACAGAGATCTACATGCCTCACACTCTCTGAGTGCTGGGATCAAAGACATATGCCATCTTGACCCATCGGTAATGACAAAGGGGAAAGTTGCTGCCAGCACAGGCTCTCAAGGGGTTCCATGGAGCGCCAACCTATGCAGCGCTTCAGGAGGGAGGTGCATTGTAGCAGTGAAATTTATTTGGAAAAAAAAATGTATACATTCTTTTCCTAGAGATGAAGAAGGGTGTGGTGGGATAATAAAAGCACCAAGAGGGCCTGTAACAGAACTTCAGAATTAAAAAAAAAAAAAAAGAAAAAAAATGGCATTGGTACAAAGAGCTACCATGAAGAGGAAGGGGGGAATAAGGGCATCATTCCTTTTCATAGAGAGGAAGTATTTAGGTGAAAAATTCTAAAGCATGAGCCAGGTGCGGTAATCCAAGCACTTGGGCAGCTAAGGCAAGAGTTTAAGGCCAGCCTTGGTTATCTAGTGACTTGAGACCCTGGAGGAGGAGGAGGGGGAGGAGGGGGAAGAGGTGAGGGAGGGAGGGAGGGAAGGGGGTAGTGAGTGCAGAGCATGGTTGTAGAGATTGCCCCTCACTGCCTGGGAAGCTGGTCCCTTTCTGCACCATGGGGCGCAGTTGCTTGGTTCCAGGTGTGGATCTTGAGACAGTACAGCTGGCCCCAACTTTAAAGAGGATGTCAAGATGAGAAAACTGAACAGGGGAAGGGAAAAGACTCGATAGCTCAGAGAACACACGTCTCCTGGGCGTGGGCCAGACCCATCTTTAGTCCTGGCCTTGGAGCGGCTGGGAGTAGGCCTGATTCCTTGCGGGTACAGAACACAATCAAGGCAGCCCACAAGCAGGCACAGGGAGGGCAGACTTCCTGTGTGCTTCGGGGCTTTCTCTGTGAGATGAATGGCTCTCTAGAATCAGGAGCTGGGTGGAGTGGCCAGAACCTTCCACCGTCTTGCCTCTTAACTGCTTGGCTAGATGCACAGACTGGATTTTTGTTTATTATTTGAGACAGTCTCATGTAGCCCAGGCTGCGGTCCCACCCCCACCCCCAGTTGACTATATAGCTAAAGATGACCTTGAAGTCCTGAGCCTTCTGCCTCCACAGCCCCAGTGCTTTGAGTACAGGCCTCTGCTATCACCTTGGTCAGACTGGAATTTCGTTCAAAAGAATCTTGACACTGGGTGCCAAGTGATGAGCCCCGAGAGTGGTAAAAATAGCTGGTGTTGAGTACTTACAAGGTGGCAGGCCCCCCTCGTGTGCTATCTGCTATCACCTTGTTCCCTCTGCATGGTCACCTGATGATGTGGACTCTGACTATCTCCAGGAACACTATCCGCTGGCTGTGTCATGATTGTAATTCAGAAGGGGGTGTGGGCATCCAAACGACAAACCAAGTCATAAGATGTCTCTCAGAATTCCTCGTTTCATTTTTATTACACCTGTGTTTGTCTGTAGATAAGCGACAACCAGACCGGGCAGATGGTCTTTTCTGAGACAGTCATTACATCTATAGGGGATGAAGAAAGCAAGAGGAGCCACGTAAGTTACCATCTCTTCTTTCACGCCCCAGAGTAACGCACCTCTGTGCAGCACCGTCTGTAGGCCTAGACTGCAGGACATGGGTGATGGGGGTGGGGGTACAACACATTCCTGACTCCTCTCTAGTCTTGTCACTGCCAGTAAGGTCCATTCCTCTACCTGCTGTCTGAGGGACAAAAATAAGGGCCGTTGAGTGCAGCTGTGACTTATGCCTCCAATTCAAAAGGGGAACAAGTGTCAGGTATATGTAAGACCTTCTGATGACGGACCCTGTGTCCCAGCTGACAAAACGCCCAGAGACCATGGGATGGCTCACGCTCTATATAACCCCAGCTCTGACCAGGTGGTTTGTCAGCCAGTAGCCTACAGGCGACGAAGGCTGCCTGTCATCCCTGGCGCCAGGCTCTGGTCCCCATAACTGCTGTTGCAGTTTGCCTGTGGCTTAACCAAAAGGTGTGCTGGATTTTGTAGGATTATGAAGTCCTAAAGTTGGCAGGGATAGGATGCACACCCAAGTCAGGGAGAGCCCAATGCGAGTCACAGATCAAGTCTCCAGGCTGCAGGAGAATTCCCTGCAAGTGAAAGCGGTCACCCGAGACAATACCCTTCCTTGTGGGGGGCACAGGACAGCCTCTTTGACCATTTGTCTCCCACACTCCCGGCAATGGCTTCCAGGGTTTGCACCCACTCTTGACCTCACTGCTGAACTGGTGGATTATTTCGAAGGTGGTGGTGTTTTGTTTGGCAGTCGGAACTTTTCTTTTTGTTTCTTTTTCTGCTTACTTTGGCATAGCACTCAAATGTTGGGGGAGTTTGTAGACACCACAGGCTTGGGGGCTGGTTGGATGTGTGACAGTGGCTACCACCTTTCAAGGAAGACCGCTGGGAGGTGGAAGGAGGGGTCTGAACACAGAGGCAAAAGTGTGAGCTTATCGCTGCTTTGTGAATCGAGGTACCCCATTTTCCTAGCTATCAGCTCAATACTTTGTAACTTCTTTTGCTTATAAAAGGATAGAAGACGAAGATGGGCTAACAAAAGATAGAAGGGGAAAAGGAGAGGCCAGCTTTCTTTTCTTTTTAATACACGCATGAGGAAGCCAGAAAACAACCATGGCTGTCATCCCCAAGAACACTGTTCATCTCCTGCGAGGCAGCATCTCCCATTGGCCTAGAGCTCACCAATTAGGCTAGTTTGGCTGGCCAGCAGGCCTCCCATTCCCACATGGCTTCCTGGGGCCAGAGTTATAAACACGGAACATCATACCAAGCACTTAACATTCTTGCAGGGCAAATGTTTTGCTGCCAGAGTCATGGCCCCAGGACCAGCTTTTGAAGGAGAAAGAGGGGAGAGAAGTGGGGGGAGGGTGGGAGGGAGAGGTGGGGCAGAGACACAGAGAGACAGAGACAGACAGAGACACAGAGCTCAAACCAGCCAGCCATGGCACACCATGGGCAGTCTTCCTATAGGGAACACATTACAGAATTCCTGAGTGAAGGCTATGCTTCAGGCTGGTAGGAAACAGCCTGGGTAGAAACCATGGGAGTAGGAAGGGCGGGGCAACAGAAAGAAGGGCTGTCAATCAGAAAGAAGGTCTTAGTTCTCACTGAGAGTTCCTCTTGACTCTAGGATGCCCTCCAGGACGATGCTTAGATTATAGAGGCCCATATACACATGTTACATGGGGTGTCCCTAACCAAAATACAGCCTTGCACACCTTCACCTTCTTCATAAACATGGCACTCTGTGTGGTGCATAATCTGAACCCCCTTGTGTGGTAGCCTCCAGGAGGCAGGACACTATGGTGGCCTCCAGGAGGCAGGACGCTACAGGGGTACCGCATAGCCAAGCCAATAGGTAGAGGCTCATCACGATTTTTCCGTGGTTTTTGCTTAGACCCTAAGAGGTAAGGGGGCTGAATGTCTCTGTGAGAATAAACGTCACCTTGATTGGCCAGACGGGAGGCCTGAGCTTGGGTGCTTCACTGGATAGAGCCTGGCTTTTCTTCCTGGCTTCAGAAGACAGAGTGGAACTTGTAAATACACCACATCCATGTGCGTTGCCCACTGGCAGAGAATGCCTAATTCTCTGGAGCTGAAGTCACAGCTTTCGGCCACTGTGTAAATGATGGGGACTGAACCCTGGTCCTCTGCAAGAGCAACATGGGTTCTTGAAGGGATGGCATTGACAGAGGCTGTGTGTCTACTTCATTGTAGGGCCTCGCTAGTGCCACAGTGGCATGTCAGATGTTAAGAAAGTGGCATCTAGTTTCCAATGCCCACAGCATTCTCCATTCAGCGGCTGGCTTGTCCATTCTTAGCTCACCATGGTAAACATTAAGCCAGATTCTGGTCACGTGATTACATTCATTATTTTATTATTCATTATTTTATTTATTATTTTGTGTGTGTGTGTGCATATGCAAATGCCTGTGCATGTGTGCATGGAGGTCAGAGAACAACTTGTATAAATCAGCTTTCTGGAGCTTGAACTCATATCACTAGGCTTTGGTAGTTAGCAGCTTTACCGGCTGAGCCTTCCTGTGAATCATTTATTTGTTTGCTTATTTGAGGCAAGGTTTCCTTATGTAATGCTGGCTGGCTTTGAACTTGAAGTGATCCTCCTGCCTCTGCTTCCCATATCTTTTAATTTAGTTTAGTTTTGTATGTATATAACTGTTTTGCCTGCGTGTCTGTAACTACATCGCAGACCCGTGTGTTGTACACTGGAGGAATGTGTCTAATTCCTTGGACCTGAAGTTACAGACAGTTATGAGGCCCCATGTTGACGATGGGAAACAAACTCTGGTCCTCTGTAAAAGCAACAAGTCTTCTCAACCCCTGAGCCGCCTCTGCTGCCCTGTAGGCCTGTCTTTATAGGAATGTCAAGTTTCTTTTTCCAAGCAGGAGGCTGTGAAGGCCAGCTCGCCTCTGAAGGCCCACGGCAGTCCTACATTGTCACACTGTCCCATTTCATAGTTCTGCAACTTAATGGTTTTTACAGGTGACTCTACCAACACTTCACACCACAGAAACCGTCCTGTCCTAAAAAGCAAAAGTCGCAACCCGCTCAACCCTTCTTATGCTGTAAACAGGGCCGCATTTTGCGGATTTAAAATTCCCAGATGAGTTCAATTAAAAGCAATCCCCCCCCCCAGCACAGCATGTTTTCCTTTCTTTAAATGTAGTGTTCATATAAATATGTATGGTAACCCGAGGAGGTTCATGGAAAGTTCCAGACAGTAACACTATATGTCTGTCTAGAAATTTCACAGTCTATGTAAGGCGCTTGTCTGTTTTTATACTCAAATGTGAGAGGGGAACACCCCGAGTCGTGTAACTTCACCTCAGTGCCTCGCTGATGCAGATAGAACCTGCCGGCTTTGTAAGGGGCTTTTGTGTTGAGCCTTCAGCCAGGCCCCTTGCGGGCCAGCGGGCAGGCTGACCCGCTGTGCTTCTGTTGGGTAGGGGCCTAGGGGGACGTGGCAGGTAGGAGCTGGAGAGGACAGGCCATTATGCGTCATCGGGAAGCTTTACTTCATAGAGGACTCTGGCCTTCTTAGCCAAGCCACCATTTTTATAAGGCTATGTCCTCCGATGAAAACACATCCTGTAGCTACAGGAGTTAGCTTGCCTGTCTTGCCTGTCTTGGCCTCAGCTTCCTAGGTGAATATACGAGCAAGTCTGTTTGTTTTCCACACAAACACACCTACTTTGAAGCTATGAGTTTGTTTGTATCAAGTCACCAACGACATACAGTGGGTAGAAATGTGAATGCCTTGGTAATTTCTTTGTTCAAGAGAGAGTCCAGTGCTCAAGTTATCCCTCTGACTAGAAGTGATTGCTGAAGGCAGTGCGCTTCCACTGGTGACTGCAGAACCAACGGCGTCCCTGGTACTGAGTCACCTTGTCTGTTGTTGCTGCTGGATCCTGGGGAAGGTAGAAGGTTACACCCTCACAGAGCTTTGGCAACTGTTTGTTTTTTTCCCCGTAGGAAAATAAACATTCCATCCCGGGGAGACAGAGACCAGAAATGAATGGGAGGGGAAAGTGTGCCTGGTGACCCGAATCCTGCTCAGGCCTCTCCTACCCCCAGCCTGGTCACAAAGGAAAGGCTTGTGTGGGCGTGGCTTTGTTCCCTCCATACCCTGATTGCTGCTGCTGCCTGCCTGTCAAGTTAATGAATGTACTAGATATGCTAAGATGCTGAGGATTTGTGTGTGTGTGTGTGTGTGTGTGTGTGTGTGTGTGTGTGTGTGTGTGTGTGTACACACATATTTCTTCTGTGTGGTCAAGTATGTGAGGAGCCCGGAAGCCAGCCTTGGCTGTTCTTCAGTTATTGTGTTTTTGAGGCAGGGCCTCTCACTGGCCTGGAACTCATCATGTAGGCTGCCTGGCTGGCTGGTCAGTGAGCTTAGGATCCACCTTTCTGCCTTCCCAGTGCTGGGATTATAAGGTGTATACCGCTATGCCTGGCCCTTTTTTTTTTTTTTAAACTAGGTTCTGGTGATTGAACTCAACTCCTTATGTTTACATGACTGAGCGTGTACCCCTGGGGAGGGTACAAGCCTCCTGAGAAGTCTGAGGCAGTTTCGACACTGCCTCCTGGAAAGTCCGGCCAAGCCAGGCTGGCTTAGAGGACTGAAGTGCAACCCTTTCCTTCAGTTGGTCCTGGGGTAGGGTGGAGACATGTGTCCACAGAGAGGCAGAAGGCAGACATCCCAGCAGTGCCCTCATGCGTGCAGCCTCTGCCTTCTGAGAATCCATGCAGAAGACTGACAAAAGCTCCGTGGCCTCCCATTATTAAGGAAAAGCAATTAAAGTTGGGCTGGGATCGGCGATTGCCCTGGTTCCCAGCGACCTGCTGGGGGAAAATAACAGGACTAAACAGAGAGCAGGGGCTGTCAGGAGGCCCCACTGCCTTTCAGAGGAGGTGGCTGTGGGGCAGTGTCCTCTTCAGTCTGTGGCTCCCATGTGCATGATCCATGCGGCAGCAGACAAGGAGAGGAGCTGAGGGGCTAAATGTAAGTCCTGGTAGTAGATGTATGCCTGCTTCCGTACGAGAAAAAAGAGCTGGGGTTCTATGGGGACGTGTCTTAGGCCGCTGTGACCCTCCATGGTCAGCCCCTAACCACACAGTGTGATGCCCTTATATCAGGCCAAGCAGAAGGAAGGCCCCTAATGCCGTAGGGAAAAAATTACACTGGAAACCGAAGAACTCTGCCACTCTGAGACACGGATAATTACCCCCAAATACACTTGATGTGGGAGAGACATATTCACAGGGTTGGTATGTGCTCAACCAAAATGTTCTTTAAAAAGGAATCTGTCATCTGTAAATGATCCTATGTCTTGAGTCAAAACACTGTGGTCTTAGTCAGTGAGTTTCAGGCTGGAAATGGTAGCGTGCTTGCCAAGTATGGATGAAGGCCTGGGTCCCACCTCCACCACGGGATTAAACAGGGCATGGTGTTGCACACCCGAGACCCGAGCACTCAGAAGGTCGAGGCAGGGGGATCAGATGTTCCACCGCGTCATTCTTGATTACGTAATGAGTTCAAGGCCAGTTTGGGCTACATGCAAATCTGATTTTCTTGGTATTTTTGTTGTTGTTGTTGTTTATTTTTACAAATCTTCTTGTTGACTATTCGTGATTTTCATGTCATGCACCCCAATGCCGCTCACCTCCCCATCCCTTTATATCTGTCCCCTGACTTTGCCACCTCCCCACAAAAGAAAATTTAAAACAAACAAACAAACAAAAAAACCAATTAACCCAACAAAAGAATTTCATTATGGAAGTAAAAGTCAAAGTGCTTGCTGCCCTTGCAGAGGACCCCAGTTCTGTTCCTAGCTCCCACCTCAGAGGGTTCACAGCTGCCTGTAAGTCCAGCTCCGGACCCTATACCCTCTTCTGGCCTTCTCTCTGGGCACCCACTCACGTGTGGTATACACATAAAATAAAAATAACCTTCAAAGTTGCTCTTAAAGACCTTACAGATTACTCGTAATTTCAGTACAGAGAATTATTTTTGTTGTGCAAGCCTGGAGGTCAACCCACTTAGGCAAAGGGTGAACACCCTGAACGTTATGAGACATCCTGCAGAATTTTCCCACCTGGGTGTTGTGCTCAAAATTTCGGCAATTTCTCAGGCTTGTTTCTGGGCAGCCTTGGCTACACCAAGAGTGTCTCAGTGGGTGGCCTCAGGGACCATCAAGGGGAAGGAAGAGCTTGTCTATGGTGTCTGTACAGGGTCAAAAAGGTGGCCGTCGGGACTGTAAGCTGAAGAAAATAGTCTTCTGAAGTTGCTCTCACTCTTCATTTTTTTTTTCCCCTCAGTGTCAGAGAAAGGTCAGATTTGCATTGCAGGCTGTCTCAAGACCAAATCCCAGCTCCTCCTTTCTCCTCCCGACTAGGGCAGATAAGGAGGTGGGAAGTCCAGCAGGGCCCAGCTGTGCATTCAGTCTGTGTGAGCTCAGGGCTGAGTCACGTGGAGGAGGAGATGACTTAAGAGGCCACAGCCTTCACCTCTGAAATAAGAGAAAAACAAGGCTTCTTCTTCTCCTCTCCCTTCCCATAGGCCTTTAGATGCCCATACCAGAAGTTCTTTAGCAAGTTAATTAAGGGCTGGTCCCAGGCAGGTCAGGTCAAAGGACACCCCTGATACTTTTAGCTGAGTGACTTTGATTAGTGCCTTAACTGCCCTGTACCTTAATTTTCCCATAGGAAAAATGAGCTCCTCCAATTTGCTTCTAGTCAGGAGTGGTGATCCTAATACTCAGGAGGCAGAGGCTGGAGGCTGAGTTCAGGATTATCCTTGGCTACACAGTAAGTTTAAGAGTAGCCTGGGCTACATGAGACCACCCCCCCTTTTTTTTTTAACACATATGCGCGCGCGCACACACACACACACACACACACACACACAGATGAATTTGTTCCACATGCCATATTCATGAAGTTAAAATAGTCCAGGTTTTGACCTGGATGTGCCTGGGTCATCAGTCAATGACTGTTGTTATATTTTGACGGCCACTAGCCCATGCCTATCATAATTCCCAGCATTATTCACCTACTATGTTACTGGCGGGTAGCATAAAAGATTTTCTATCATCCCAGCTCAACCAACCAACCAACCAAAGAAGTAATTGCAATATGAGTGCATAACTTATTTTTTTTTTAAAGATTTATTTTAACTGTGTGTGTGAGTGTTCATGTGAGTGTTCATGCATGTGTATGAAGTACTTGAGGAGGCCTGAAGAGGGTGTCAGATCCCCGGGAGCTGGAGTTACAGGCAGTTAAGAGCTGCCTAGCCTGGGTGCTGGGATGTAGTGCAAATCTTCTGGAAGAGCAGCATGTGCTCTTAGCTGCTGAGCCACCTCTCCAGCCCAATTTCTTTCTTCTTGAGACAGGCCTTGCAATGGCTGTGGTAGCCAAGTCTGCTCCTGAAATCTGGCCTCAGCCTCTCAGGTGCTATGGATCATGGCTATGTACCACAGATATGTAGTTTCTAAAACAGAGGCTGAACCAGGCAGGGTAGCCCGAGAGGACTTTGGTGGGTGCGTGGGAGGCGTTCTGCATAGTCTGTCATGTTTCTGCTTGCTCTGTAAGCCAAGTAACTAACTGTTGCTCTAGATTGTTTCTTTAGAGTATTGTGTAGACTTGGGAGGCAAAGACTGTTCTCCCCATCATGGTAGAAGGTGATACGCCCCAGCATGTTTTGTTTTGTTTTGTTTTTGTTTTTTGTTTTTGTTTTTTGAGACTGCGTTTCTCTGTGTAATAGCTCCAGCTGTCTTGGACTCACTTTGGAGACAAGGCTGGCCTTGAACTCATGACGATCCACCTACCTCTGCCTCCGAAGGAGGAGTGGTGGAATTCAAGGCGTGCCACCATGCCTAGCAAAAGTTTTATTCCTTAAACTTCCAATTCGTCAGGTGTGAGGTACAACAGGTGGCATTTCCCCAGTGTGTACATGCAGCTTTGGGAGCCAGAGGACTGGCACAGACACTGACATCACACTGTTTCTGTGTAGCTGGCATCAACATCTTTGTTACCCACCCGAGTCTTGCTCCATTCTCATTTTGAAAGCAGCGGAGACTGGGGCCCTGTGCACTCTTGATGGGCTTCCTGGGAGAGGTGGTGGTTAAGCTGAATGTGCAATGGGGTCTGGGAATTGGTTGCAGGGAGGAAGGGAGGCACTGATTGCTCCAAGGCAAGAAGACACGTGGATATAAGAGCTGCAGAGCACTTGTTGGAAGTGCCAGAGCATGGGATGGGGGTAGGGGGAAGGGAGGGAGCAGCTGCTGAAGCTGGGAAGGGGTGGGGTTTGGGTCAGGAGACTTGGAGAACCCAGCCAAGGAGTCAGGAGACATGCTGAGTTAGGCATGTTCTGTGTCTGCCAGCCTTTACCGCCCCTGTATTGCATACATGAGCTATCACATGATCTCCAAGGCAAGGGAGCAAGGAGGACACAGTTTGGGTGGCAGAGCCATCTCTGAGGATGCAGCTTTGCTGAAGCTCAAGACGCAAGTCCCTATGGGCTACAGATAAGTCACACGGATTGGACCTAAAATCTGGTTAGCCCAGTGTCATCAGCTGCAGAGCCAGCCGAGCTCTGTGCCCTCTGGACGTGTAGGGGCCAAGCAGTGTCTCCTGCAGGTGTGTGGCTGTCTTCTGCTCTAGGGACTTGGAGATTCTTCCAGGCACTGGCCCAGGGGCCTTTGCGTCCTGTTTGTCAGATCTGTGGAGTTTTGCCCTCCTTTGTCTTTGGCGTTGTTCTGAAAACATCACAGAGCATGTGAGCCCATCTTGTTTTGTTTTGAAAACAATGCCACAAACACTGTAATAACAGCAGGGTCTGCGGTGCTTCCCGTATGCTCCCTGAGTGCTCCCCGAAGGCCCTCTTTTGGTCCCTGTGACTGAAAAGCCATCAGATTAAGCTGCCCCTCCCCCACCCCAGGCGTTTGTGAGCCCAGGGCAAATACTGGCTGTCAAGATGTGATTAAGTGTTTCATAATAACCAGCGATTATGACGGCAGTGAGGGTTCTACAGGAGAAAGCGAACACTGCCTGCCGTGTGCCAGGTACTGCGTGAGGGTCTCTAGCACCCCGATACCATGGGCATGGCAGCCACCCAAGGAGGACACCCACTGACCCCCATTACACAGATGGAGTTATGAAGACAGAGAGATCAGTCCAAGCTCGGAGGCAGTACCAACGGGAGGGTGAAACACTGAGGTCTTGTTCACTCCTAAAACATGTTTTTTTTCTTTAGTGGAGGGGTGTGTGTGTGTGTGTGTGTGTGTGTGTGTGTGTGTGTGTGTGTGTG
>OU015752.1:125273265-125302330 GCA_907169655.1 Acomys percivali | reverse complement strand
GTGTGTGTGTGTGTGTGTGTGTGTGTGTGTGTGTGTGTGTGTGTGTGTTTCTGTGTTGTAATGATATGGTCTCATGCAGCCCAAGCCAGCCTCAAACTTGTTAGAAAGCTGAGAATGACTCTACGTTTTTGGTCCTCCTGGGGTAGTGGTGTGGACAAGTGGACCTCAGGCTCTCACTGGCCTGCCAGCCAAGCTAAAACTAAAGGTGAGCTGCAGGGTCACTGACAGACACTGCCTCAAAAAAATAAAGTGAAAAAATGATGAAGAAAGAGATCGGATGTCAATCTCTGGCCTCTGCATGCCCTTGCACCAGTCATATCCATATGCGCGCACACACACACACACACACACACACACACACACACACCATTAAAAAAAAAGACTCAGCTTTCCATTCTTGTGGGTGTATACTCAGCAGTGGAATTCACAGCTCACAGGCTCTTTTTACCCCGCTAATATCGTGCATGGGTGTTTTGCTTACATGTATGTTTATGTGCCACTCTCCTGCCTGGTGCCTGAAGTGGCCAGAAGATGGCATTGGATCCTTTGGAATTGGAGTTATGGAAGGTTGTGAGCTGCCATGTGGGTGCTGGGAATCTTACCTGGGTCTCCTGGAAGAGCAGCCACTACTCTAACCACTTAAACCATCTCTTCAGCTCCTTACAGGGCCTTTTGGTTTTGAGTTTGTTGAATGGCTGCCATATATTGCCTCCCACAGTGACTGGGTTTCAGGTCCTGTTCGCCAGGAGCATATCTTACCCTCTCAAATCTCATGATTGTAGGCACAGGGAGATTCACACAGGGACCTAATATAAAAGATTATCTTGTTTCAGGTGTGTGTCCTCAACACTCAGGAGGCTGAGGCAGGAGGATTTCAAGTTTGAAGGGAGTCTTGGGTACCTAACGAACCCTGTCTCAAAACAAGACCAAACAAGACCAAACAACATAAAACCCAAACCCCAAACAACTCCTTGCCTCTTTGGCCTTTGGATGAGGCCGTGCTTTCCCAATTCTGGCTCAGGAAGTTTCCTTGCAGTGCAGCAGCCGCAGGCCCGGGGCGCCTTAGCGATAGACCCAGCACTGCTGGCCTTGCATTCTCAGCCCACACTAGGGCTGTGTTCAAGACTGTCTTATACACAGGCCTATAGCTTGAGCTTTGGAATAACAAGATGAGCTTTGGGTGGCTTTCTAGGAATCTATGACCCCAACGTCTCCATATGAGGCCTTACACCCACTCTCCAGCCTCCTGAAAGAACGCCCCTCCCCCATTTCTCTGCAGGAACACCAGACCCCAGGGGCTTTGGGTCCCCAGGGAGGTTTTGTGGTACCAATGAACTTTTGAGTCCCATCAGGAGAGGCGTCTTGGGAGATGGGCCCAAACAGAAGCAATGGAGGTCTCAGTCGTGTCTATTCTTCCTTCAGAGGAGGATGCAGGGTCAATGGATGCAGAGTAGGATGCAGGTAACAGCTGGGATGGGGTGGACAGGGCAGAGGCCAGATTTAAGGCCCTTGAGGAATGACAATGGTGCTGTAATTGGAGAAGCCTAGCTGGTGTCAGGCTGAAAGCTGCTTCTCTGGACACCTCCCTAGCAAGGGAGGGGACAAGACAGATGGAGATGAAGCTGCAGCTCTCCCTGCTCTCTCTAGACCTGCTGCCACTGCCATTTTCACTTCTGCAGCACCGAGAAGGAATAAGACCCTTGGGTGCATTTCAGAGTAGTGCGGTAGGGTGGGATTTGGAACGTGAGCCACTGAGGGTCAGAAGTCCTCTTGTGTGGCCGTTGTCCCTCACCTCCGAGTGCTCTGCTCTGAGGAGTGCTCTGCTCTGAGTCCATGCTCTGAGGAGAGCATGGACTGACAGCCTGAGAAGAGACTGAAACAGGAAGCAATGAGCTGGCCCTAAGGCACACACCTGTCATCCTAGTACTGGGGAGCCTAAGGCATGAGGATCAGAAGTTGGGGAGCTTGAGGCAGAAGGATCAGGGATTAGAGGGCATCCTGGGCTACATAGCAGACATACGCGCACACACAAACACACACACACACACACACACACACACACTCATAAGAATAAGTGTAAAATTTCCCTTCTGACTTAATGTATTTTCCCTTGGGGTAAGAAGGCAATAGATTACAGTGGATGACTGTGATAAATCAGAAATGGTGTTTATTTTCCTGTAAGGTTGCTCCTAGTGCAGCGACTATGAGTTCCTAAGAGGTGTCAGTGGCCAAGGTGCCAGACCCAACAGATGAAAAACTGTATGTGTGCAGACGGGTCCTGTGCCAAAGAAAATGGAACATTTCACAGGGTCTGGCAGGTAGACGATGCAGAAGTCACAGGGCCGGCTGGCTTACTTCAAGTCCTGTAAGGCACAGAGATGAGGGGTTGGGGATGTGGCTCAGTTGATAGACTGCTTAGCAGGGATGCACAAAGCTCTGGGTTCGACACTGTAAGAACCAGGTGAGGTGGTGAGAGCCTAGCACTCTGGAAGTGGCAGGGAGAGGGATCAGGAATTCAAGGCCACCCTTGACTACATAGTGAAATCAGTTAGCCCACTGTGTTGGTCAAGACCCTGCCCCAAAACAAAGCAAACAAAAGAAGAAGGAATGGAAGCTTGGCACAGAACTTTGTCAAGCCCCACCCTAAGGCAGGCATTACTAATACATTGCAGAGTAAGTGCAGCTATGTCAGTACCTGAGCTAAAATAACACTACAGGCATTTGCTAACAGGGAGTTGAAAAAGTCCTCTTTGTGACTCATTTCTCATCCCATTTGGGGGGCCAGACCCCTCATTTATAAATGAGGTACAGAGCTGGGGGGGGGCGTGAGTTTTCCTCAGGACATGAAGCGATCAGGCCTGGAGTGTCATTTCAGGTTAGTTTAGGTTTTGATAGGCCTGGATGTTCCTGTTACAGAGCAGAGGGTGAGTCTAGGGGTGTCATGGCACCGAGGATTAGTGGCAAGGAAGGTAGGGTGCTGATCACAAGTGAGCTACTGAAGACTGAAGGAGACTTTTGAGGGAGTTCTGGCTGGGGAGAAGAGAAGTTTATAAAGTACAGATGAGAGAATTTTCTGAAAGGTCTTGGGTCCCAGGAAATCAGGGGACTCCATTTGTTATGTGTCACCTCTAGGTCTGTGCTTGGAAAGAATGGCACCCAGCAGTTGAGGGGACACTTTTAATAGATGAATTGGGAACTATAAACAGAATAAACAGAAAAATTCTTGAATGCAAGAGCCAGGACAGAGTATATGAAGTGGGGTGTGTGTGTGTATGTGTGTGTGTGTGTGTGTGTGTGTGTGTGTGTGTGTGTGTGTCCTGTGGAGGCCTGAGATGACATCAAGTGTCTTTTTCTCTATCGTTCTCCACCTTACTTTTGGGGACAGGGTCTCTCACTGACCTGGAATTTGCCTGTCCAACTAGACTGGCTGGCCAGAGAGTCCCAGGATGCACCTGTCCCTGCCCGCCCCCTCCCCCAGCTCTGGGATTTCAGGTGTCACCACCACTCCTGGCTTTTATGTGGGAGTTGGGGAGTTAACCTCAGTTCGCTGTGCTTGTGAGGCAAGCATCTCTCCAGCTTTGTGAATGAGTTTTATTTATTAGAAAACGCTAAATGATTGTTTTTCTGGCCTCGCTCATTCCTTTTTGTCCCTTAGCACCCACTGCCCACTGAGTGGTGTCCATCTGGGTTGTTCATGTTCTATTTTCAATCCCTGTAACACTATGACATAGGTATTGTTTTGGGGAGAGGACACTGGAGTTTGGTAAAGTTAAATACCAAGTGCTACAACAGAGGATTAAATGGTAGAACTAGTTTTTAAAAAAACTGTCTGGCTATTTCAGTCTTTAAACATGTATTTCTGATAGAAAAAGTCATAGGCACTTGCGGCTGTAATAGTGGGTAATTTTGGGAGAGTTTATCAGAACTTCTACCACCTGATTGCAATGTGTGTCAATGTGTGATCAAGAGTCACAATTCCCTTCCCTTCTGGAAACAGAAAACAAATTCATAAAGGACAACCAGACACAACACTCACAGTGGCTGTCCCCTTCCCGGATATGGCAAAGCCCGGTGGCTCACAGGCGAAGACAAACGGTGGTCTCTCTCAATTCGATGCTGTTTTTTGTGTATGTTTATATGCTCCTGGGTGTGCACACTTGCATGCACATGTGTGTACATACATGTAGAGGCCATACTGTGTGTTTTCCTCAGCCATTCCCTACTTACTTATTTTTGAGGCAGGTTTCTTCATGACCTGAAAGCTCACAAATTGGCCAGTGAGTCCCAGGGCTCTTCCTGTCTCCGCCCCAGCAGCCTGAGGTTCAGGGACCATGCTTCGAGAGTAAGGAAGTCACTGACTGATCCATCTTTGTCTCTCTTTTGCTCTTGCTGCAGAGGGACAGTCTCAGCCACTGAGGCAGGGTGTTTTCAGAGAGTGGTATCTGTGTCACAAGACACCGGCCACAGACTACATTGCAACGACGGGATGTGGAAAACACCGCCACAGGAGTCAGCCTGGATTTTCCACAGTTTCATCAGTTAGGACCTCTGGGAAGTCAGGTCCAGGAGGCAGAGAGAATATTGCTTAGGACAGAGGAACATCCAAGTTCAAAGATAGAGGCAAGCTAGTGCCCCACACCCAGGGTCCCTGGGGCTAAAACAGGTAGTGACGCTGTCTTTCCCCAGCCTGGGAGCAGAAGGCCATAGGCTCAGGCCTGTTCCCAGTAGCCTTTGCTTCTTCCATTGATTCCAGGGTCCCTGTCTTTTGGAGACCTCCTCCTCCAGGGAGGACAGGCATCTTGCTGCAGAAGGGCCAAGTCCAAGGCCACAGTCAGTTCAGTGCCACCTTGAGTAGAACAGTTTCTCTGCCCCCCACAACTTGCTGGGATTTAGATGGCGAGAAAAAAGAAAGAGAACTCATTTTCCCAGGCACCTACTGTGTGCCAGGCTACTTTGCCTCTCTCTCCTGCCAATGCCTGAGTGGTAAAGTACATCAGGCATGTGGGGTTGGACCAGGCCCCTGGGTGTGCCCTGGGCCATCTGAGTGTGCTTTCCCCTTGGAGGCAAAGTGCCCGTGTTCTCTACCAGCCCCTGAGGGGGAAGCAAAGACTCAACCCCTTCTGAGAAAAATGAAGTCAAGCACTGTTTTTCCACCACAGAAGCAAATTAAAACTCTTTCCAGGCCCATTAACATGCATGGCTAAAGTTGAAAAGTCTAGAAATTCCAGGAGTCCCCTTTGTGCCTTGTCATGGAAGAATTTTGTGGGTAGAGGCAGGGAGAGGAAAAAGAATTGTGGGGAGGAAAGCTGGAGGGCTTTGAAGCTTGTGAGAAGCCTGGGGAGTTATTTCTTCTGTACAGAGCTAAGCGACTTTGGTTCTGTGATGTATTTTTTAAACATTTATTTCTTTTTATGTGCATGTAGGGCATGCCAGGCTCCCTCCCTCCCTCCCCCTTCTCTGTCTCTGTCTGTCTCTGTCTGTCTCTGTCTGTCTCTCTGTCTCTGTCTGTCTGTCTCTCTATCTCTGTCTCTGTATCTCTCTGTCTCTCTTTCTGTCTCTCTATGTCTGTCTGTCTGTCTCTCTCTCTCTCTCTCTCTCTCTGTGTATTCAGAGGACAATTTACAAAGGTTTGTTCTCTCTGTCCATCATGGGGGTCCTGGGATTGAACTCAGGTCAGCAGGCTTGGCAGCAAGCACCTTTCACCTGCAGGGCCATCTCAGCCCATGCTATATTTTTAAAGGAGGTAACTCAGAAGTAGGTGTTCTTAGTCGTGGTACCCACAAGCATCACCCTCACAATCTACTCCCAAAAAGACCATGTCTCTCTTCCCACCCACTTTTTATTTATTTATTTTTTCATTCATTTGTTTTTGAGGCAGGGTCTCTCACTGAAACCGAAGCTTACCAATTCTGCTGGGCTGGTTGGCCACGAGTTCAGGGATCTGCCCGTCTCGTTTTGGCTTCTCCAGGCCTGACATTACAGGTGTGCCTCATCATGCCTAGTTTTACTTGTGGGTGCTGGAGACCAAACTTTGGTTCTGATCTTCTCACTCAGCAAGCACCTTACCCACTGAGCCGTCTCCCAGCCTCTCTAACTTTTAAATTACTTCCTCCAACCTTGAATGTCGTAAATGGAGACCCTCAGCTATGTAATAACTGGGTACTGATGCCACCACAAATACTTTTTAGTGCTTTCATGTGTCTGTTTTGCTTTTTGAGGTAGAATCCCCCTTTTTATGGGCTAGCCTTGAACTAGTTATGTATCCAAGGATAACCTTTTAAACTCCCAATCCTCTGAGTTGTCCCTCTCCAGAGCTTGTTGTCACTTATTATTGTTGTTGTTTTCCGAGACAGGGTCTCTCTGTGTAGACCAGGCTGGCCTCGAACTCACAGTGATCTGCCTGCCTCTGCCTCCCTATGTTCTGGGATTACAGGCGTGTGCCACTGTGCCCAGTTTTGTTGCCACTTTCAAACAGCACTTGTGCTCTGCCTAGTTTGGCCTGGAACTCTCAGTGATCCTCCTGCCTCAGCACCCCAAGTCCTGGGATTGCAGACATGTGTCCCCACGCCTTGCTCTTTGTGATAGTCTTTGAGGGAACTGCAGATCAGGCAGGTGAAGGATTCCAGATGTGTGCGCCAGACTCTGGTTCCTGGGGAGGGCAGAAAATCAGGCAGGGCGGTAGGTTGGGAGCTGACCCTAGAAGCTATGTCAAGAACACAGAGTTTGGATTCCAGGCTGTGTTTGATGGGGAAGGTAGGTGGCGCCCTCAGAACAGAGGGCTTTTGGAGGCTATGCCTTGATGAACTTTGTCAGTCAGGTTTCCCACTCTCCCACCCCACCCCCACCCCCAGAGTGCTTGGACATCCTCAGCCCTCCTCCTAACTAAACCCAGAGCGTATGTGCAACCAGAAAGCCACGTTGTTAGTTTGCAGAGGCAAGGAGAGCCTTTTCTGGACTGTGAGGGTCCCCCCCTAGCCCCATATCTGATGTTAATCATAAGGTTATTCCTCAGCAGGCTTCTGGGTGAGTGAGGATTAAAGATACAGGAGGTCAAATGGTTGACCCACACACTGTGGGTTTCGGGATTCAGAATTATTAGGGTAGACAGCTCCTCAATTCTAGAACTGAAGCCCCTCCCACTTCCTGGTCATTGGGGGAAGTGCTGTTTTTTTCCATTTGAGTCCTCCTTGTCACATCAATTTCTTGCAGAGCAATTCAGATGGCGGCTAACACTGAGGCCTGGAAGGCATCTGTCTCCTCCTATTATGTGCTGACTGAATCAGTGCAACCTCAGCCTTCTCTGGGGGGCCCTCAGCCAGGAACTTTCAGGACAGTTATGAACACGGAATATGCGTAATTAGGTTTGTGTTTTCAGAGAATGACTAGGACTACAGCAGGGAGTTGTGGGTAATGGGGTGGCGAGCGGCTGGAGGTCAGCAACGTTGTTGATGATTTATGTGGGGGTCTAGATATGACCTGAGGGGAGAAACAGCCCCCTCCTCACCCCTGAGCTGAAGCGGCAGGTAAGTTGAGTAGACTCTTTGCCCTGGGTCCCCCATACCCAGCAACATGTAAGCTAGGCCTGGTGACATTGTGTGTGTATGTGTTGTGAGGCATCTACCAGAGGCGACCGCTCGGACATAGGTTCAGGTCTTTACCAGCTGCCCAGCTACTGCCCTAGGTGTTCGGGACCCAACCAGTCTGGAGCATTTCTCAGGGTGAGCCAGCATAAAACTCGCATCCTGGGTTGGCACACCTCAGTTTACAAGAACAGTTAGCCAGAAGCAGAACTAAAGAAGCCAAAAAGCAAGGTTTGTGCATCTTAGGGACTTTCTCAGGACTATGGACTTTGATGGATCAGGCCTTTGCTCTCGGTATTTTGGTGGGTGTTGCCACTTACATGCTGGATTCCAAGGCCTGAATGGTACTTCCATCATGGCGTCAGTTGTGCTAAGGTCTGGAGACCTGTAACAGTGCTGCAGTCCTGTAACCCCAACACCCAGGAGGTAGAGGCAGGAGGATCCGGAGTTCAATTTCACTCTTGGCTAACTAGTGAGCTTGGGGGCACCTCGGGATACCTGAGACCCTGCCTCCGAACAATCCCTCTGCCACATGTGTGGAAACCCCCTTTTATGTCTGAATCCGAGAATCCCAATCGGCGCGAGCCCCTCCCCCGAGCTGCATCCCCGGGAGGGACTGGCCCCCAAAGAGTCCCTTTGGGAGGGTCAGGTGAGCAGAAGCCTGGCCTTCCCTGTTTCTCTCTGGTGCTCAACACCTTCTCTAGAGGCTCAGGTCTGGATTTAGTTACTGGGAACTTGGCAAGAACTTGGCTGGCTGTCATTTCTGGACCTACCTGATTACATGGCTCTGAGCTTTGCTGGGCCTGGCTGGGCCTTGCAGGCTGGAGTCTGTAGCACTGAATCTCAGATGGGGGTAGGGATGCTGAGCAGAGGCAGCAGCCTGGGAGAGGGCCTGAGAAAGCCCAGCCCAGCTCACCTCTGCTCCACTCACCTAAGGGAAGATGAGTGGGATTTGCTGTGGTTGGGAGAACACAGCAGAAGTGGAGTGAAGAGACATGAGCGGCTGGGGAGGTGAGGGGCTCGCCTTGGCATCATTTGTCCTTTGTCGGGATATCAGTTGGCCTTGACTGTGAAAATCACTCGTGAAGGAGGAAGTGTGTTTTGGTTTGTGGTTTCAGCCTGTGGTGAGTTGTTTGGGGGGGACTGTGAAGAAGCAGACTGTCATGGTGAGGAATGCATACATGATAGCGTAGGGCTACTCACATCACGGCCTGAGGAAAGCAGGAAGGAAAGAGAGGGAGGAAGAGGGAGTAGGAGAGTGGGTGTGGGGTGGGGAGAGTGGAGGGAGTGGAGGGAGTGGGGGGAGTGGGGGAGGGAGAAAAGGTAAAAGAGGCTGGGAGAGGGAGAGTGGCCAACAGTCAGTAGACCAGATGGAGGACCCAAGAGAAGCTTTGGATAAAGCAAATCTTGGTTCTGTTCTTCAGAGAAATGCTGGCCGGAAGGACACAGGCTCAAAGCATGTAGTGGGAAGCCCTGGGGGGATGTGAGCCATCAGGGCCAGGCAATGCAACCAGGGCCTGATGCAGGTCTGCTAGCTTTTCCTAGGACACACTTCTTCACCTAAGGATCTGTGACTGACGCAAAAGAGGCTGTGAGAGTAGGCTGAGGGTTAGGGGCCAGGGTACACTTCTTACCTCAGGGAGCCAAGCCAAGTCCAGGGGTTGTAAAATGTCAGGGAGGGAGAATTGGCAGGAACAGGCCACCCACCCACCCAGACTTTTGCTGACGCTAGCACTTAAGGATAATAAGGGTTGGCATCGGCCCCCGGCTCCTGCCCGGAGTTTTCCATAGGGCTGTCTCTACAGCAGGGGCCAGGCCAGAGCCCTGGGTGAGGTTGCCCCAAAGCCCTGAGCTGGCTGACAGTTTGCTTCCCCATCTCTGGGAAAGGCTGCAGGCCTTGCTGTGTTGGAGACAGATGTGCAGGTTTTGTTGCATGCTCCTGCAACTGGCTTCATTTTGAGGTTAAAAAAAAATGACTCTCAGCAGCGGGCAAAGACTGACCTGGAGGCCCCTGCGAGTGCGTGCGCGCGCGCGCGCGCGCGCACACTTTAGAACTTGCTGATGTGGAAATCACCTGAGGAACGGAGGCCACCCACCATTCTCCTGGGTACCTTGGTCCAAGGCCAGCTTAAAAGAGCTGCCCTCTTGCAGCCAGCAGGGAGGGTGCCCCTTCCTCAGGAGCTCTGGAACACCCACTGCCTCACGCTGTCATCTCTTGCCCCGCTGCCTGCCGTTAGACCCATGTCTGCCCTGGTCTCCAAATCCCCAGCTTAGGGTCAAGCAGACCCTGCTACTTACTGGTGCCCTTGATAAGAGACTGACGATGTCATTAGTCATGCTTACTTGTATGTAAGTAGGGCTTCTCTGCTCGGTGTGGGAGAGAGGATGGTGTAAGGGTAGTGGGTGATGACTGACAGGCGTGAGAGTGGTGGGTAGGAGGTGACAGGTGGAGCTCAGCCTGCAGCACTGGTCAATTGGTTTATACTTTCTTGCCCTCTGTTGCCTGCTGACCAGTCTTGGGTCCCTTCTGCATTTCTGTGTCTTTGTCTCCTCACAGAGGGTTCTGGGAAGTTGAGTTGTGGTGACAGGCAGAGCCCTGGTGTAAGCCCCATGTTGCTTGTCATCCAGTAGAAAATGTACTGAGGTCTGCCAGCCCAAACTGAGACAAATCAGGTTGCTGGAGTCTTCCTGAGACATGGATGGCGCCCCTGCCCTGAGGGGTGTGTTCTGGAGATGAGGGCAGAAGTGGCAGGCCATGGTCTGTTATTATATCCCAAAAGGACTTATCTGGTAATCACAGGGTGTTAGCTTAGACACAGAGGTGGGCAGTGAGTGGATGCTAAAGGGAGCTAAAGACAGTGTGAGACAATGTAGCTTTAGGCATGCAACACTCCCACATGCCCCCCCCCCCCCCAGCCCGGAAGTTGTGATTAGCCAGCCTTGCGGCTTCTTTAACACAGGCGAGGCCTTTCCATGAGTATAGTGTATTGAGTGAGCCTGCCACAACCTTAGCTCCAGACAGGATGAGTTCGGAAGTGTTTGGTGGCTAGGAGGTCAACATAGGAATTTTGGGCGTTAATGTTTTATTTATTGGTTCTGGTTGTGGGGGCAGATTGCACTGGTCGTGGCATGAGTGCAAAGGTCAGAGGACAACTCTGGAGTGGGTCTCTGCTTCCACTTTCATGCAGACCCTACAGATAGAACTTGAGGTCACCAGGCTTCTGTGGCAAGCAGCTTTGTGGGCTGAATCATCTTCCTGTCCCAAAATGGGGCATTATGAGACTATTAAGAACAGCAGCAGAGTGACACCCCCCCCACCCCCCGCCACTGGCCCCACATGGATGCCTTGGCAATTGTGCGGGGACCCATTGCCGGCCTCCCACTCTCAAGCTTTTGACCACTGTTTCCCAGGATCTCTTTGCTGATAAACTGTGAGCTTAGCTGAGATGCCAGGCGAGGCCTGTGTCATTTTCCACTCTTTCAGGGCCTCATCAAGGCCTCAGGGCAGTTTCCAGGTGGCCCTGGCCCAGGTCATACCATTTTCAGTTCTGCTTTCAGGCCTCCTATCTAGTTTTCTAAATATAGCTCCAGACAACAAAAAGGGCCTCCGTGGAATGGCTGTAGCACATGACCAGCTCCTGGGCTGTCTGTCCGTCTGAGGGAGGGGAAGGACAGACAGACAGGACAGGGCTACCACTGCACAGAAGTCTGGAAACCCTATGCTGCCTTTGCAGTACCAGGAGACCAGAGCCTTTGGCCTGGGTTTTGTTCTCAGTCCTGGTGCAGACTGGTGGTGTTGGGCTGTGGCTCAGGTAGAGGGCTGAACTGAAGCTGATGGGGGGGGGGGGGGGCGGGGGGGCACCCAGCTGAGACATACAGAGGGGTGAGGAGATGCCTGTGGCCCATGGGTGACCCTGTGCTGATGCTTTAAGATCTTAAAACTGAGATGGGAACAGTGATACCAAAAAAGGAAAAACACAACAAAGCCGGGCGTGGTGGCGCACGTCTCTAATCACAGCACCCAGGAGGCAGAGGCAGGAGGAGTGATGTGAGTTCAAGGACAGCCTGGTCTACAAAGAGAGTCCAGGACAGTCAGAGCTACACAGAGAAACCCTGTCTCGAAAAACCAAAAACCAAAACAAACCAAAACCAAAACAAACAAACAAACACAGCAATCATTTAAAAAGGAGTAAAAGTTTTTTTGGGAGCCAAATCTGAGTGACCATGGCCCTGGGAGCATGGATTCAGGTTACTATAAATTCCATATTCTAATCCGGTAATGGCTTCATGAAGGTCTTATGTGTGTGTGTGTGTATGTGTGTGTTTGTGTGTGTGTATGTGTATACATACATATGCAAATATATGCATATATATATGCACAGAGAAAAACCACTCATAACTCAACTTTAAAATACACTGGGAGGTACAACATATAGGTGAATTATAGCAAATTGGGAAAATATCTGCTATAGGCCTCAGTTGTTATCTGATGACAGCCTTAGCCTATGGGGAGGCTAAGGGT
This sequence comes from Acomys percivali, assembly GCA_907169655.1. Lineage (NCBI taxonomy): Eukaryota > Metazoa > Chordata > Mammalia > Rodentia > Muridae > Acomys > Acomys percivali. The sequence continues at coordinate 125,290,228 of OU015752.1, read as the reverse complement.
CAGTTTATACATTACAAAAAGATGGGTCAAATATAGAAGTGGGAATGAACAGATAGATATAAGGCTAAAAATAATTGCCCAGGACAATTTGGCTTTGCACCTGCAACATTCTGACTCTCCACGGTCACTTAGGACTTGCAACATTCTGACTCCCCACAATCACCCTTAAGGTCTAGTCAGAGAATCTATCCTGTAGACCCTTCTTCAAGGCCGTGGCTGTGTTGTTTTTGTATGGTTTTGTCCTGAGAACTTCAGCTCACAAGAATCTTACCCACGTTGAGAGGAGTAGGGGGGGTCCATGTTGTCTCGTGGGCACTCTCCTTGCTGTGCTAGAGGCCTGTGCGGTGTTGAGATGGCTGAAGACCTCCATGGGACAGCTTCCTGTCGCATGCCTCCTGCTGGGCAGCTCCACGAGGCCAGGGCTCCTCACTCTGACCTTGGTCTTCGGGCCTGGCTCTTTTTGTGCGGCACTGTGCCCTCAGTTCTAGAACCTAAGAGATGGGAGGCCAGTGAGGCCTTCAGCCCTCAGAAATCACAGGACTCAAGAGTTCACAGCCGCAGACAGGAAGCACAGAGCCCCCCAGCACCCCCCCAGCACCCCCCCAACAACCCCCCCACCCCCGCCTCTAGCCTCTCAGCACCTCTTGGCCTCTTACCTCAGATCTCAGCTCCCCTGGTGGCCTGGGCACAGCTGGGCTCCTAGATCGCTGTAGGGAGGACTCCAATGTAAATATAATCCTTGAGCACAGGAAAGAGAAGCTGGAACTTGGGGAGGAAGGAAAAGCTGGATTTCTCCACTGTGTTGGGCCTCCCCAGTCACTTCTCCTCAGGTGAGAGGACTTGGCCTCCTCCGTACATGGGACCTCTAGATTGGACTTTCTTTTTCTTTGTTCCCTCCCTCGGTTGGATTACACATTTCTTTAAGGCAGAGACCCCCCCTCACAGCCATCTCTGTCCCCCCTCTTCTCCCTCCCCCCTACTTCCCGCCCTCCCCCCGCGTCTGCTAGCTCTTCCTGCCCAAGTGTCACCGCTCCCACTCTGTTCTCTTGCTGTTGGGTTTTGGGGAGACCATCAGGAGCATCCTGCTGCACCTCCCAAGCTGCCTGTGTATGGGAGTGTGTGATGGGGTGCTAGGAAAGGCACCACGTGATTTACAGCCAGCCTCAGTACCCCAGGATCCACAGCCACAGCCATCCCGTGTTAAATAGCACACCTTGCCTCTTGGCTGTTCCTTAGAAGCCAGGAGCCCGTGGAGGGCCCTCTTCATGCAGACCTGTGGCCAGTGCCCAGGGTGGTGGTCTCTGAGATCCTCCTAGGCAGCAGTGACTGGTCGGACCTGGCCTCCAGCCCTTCCTGTGCAGTCACACAGGGCCTGGAACTCATTAGCACCTTCTATTAAAACCATCTGCTCTATGTATGAGCAACTTTGAGTCCCCAATCCTCCCTGCCCGCCCTGGGTCTGGGTGTGTGTATGGGGCGGGGGTGGGTGGGGAATGACAGTGGGGGGGGGGGGGACACTGAACACAGATGGCAATTGTGTGATGGATGTGGGAGGCTCAAGGCTCCTGGGAGTCTTGAGAAGATAGGACACCCCCCCACCCCCCACCCCCGTGTCAGGGGTAGGTGAAAAGCACCAGCCTGGCCAGGCTCTGTGGTGACTGGAGCCAGCAGACACTTCTGGGCTGGTGCTTTGCTCAAGGCTAGGATACACCTGGTTTCTGCCCTTGCAGGGCACTGCAGGTCTCCACGTCTGCATTTTACTGACAAAGCTGTTCCCCACCCCCACCCCAGGAGTGTATCATTGATGAGGACTGTGGGCCCACCAGGTACTGCCAGTTCTCCAGCTTCAAGTACACCTGCCAGCCGTGCCGGGGCCAGCAGACGGTAAGATACCACTAGTCTCCACTGTCGTGTCCCACGGGGCTCTCAGCTAGGCTGCTTGCCAGAGCCTTTCAGTGATGGGGAGGAGTCACAGGGGGGCTTACTCCTGGAGCAATCAGGATGCCACTGCAGCAGTCTTGCAGCCACCCTACCCCATGATCTCTAGGTGTGGTGTGTGGCTCTTAGGTAGCAAAGAAGGGGTGCGGGGAGAGAGCAGGAGACTGGTCCCTTCCCCTGGGACAGAGGAGGGCAGCAGACAGACAGACAGACACACACACAGACAGACACACAGACACACACACACACACACACACACACACACACACACCACCTCTTTCCTCCTGGGCTGCTCCTCAGAGCACTTGCGCATCCAGTCGGATTAATAACTATACAGAGGGAGGAGGAAGGGGGAGGCTGGAGCTCTCCCCGAATGTGGAGCCCAAGCCAAGGAACCCCCCTCCTCCCGCCCCCAACAGCACCAGGGCCTTTTGCACAAAGCCACAGGCTCACGAACTCTTGACAGTAAAGAAAAGCACAGTAAGTTGGGGAAATAAAGCTGGGGACCTTGCTCAGTTGGTCATGGTGGTCATGGCGAGGCTGTGGCTCTTGTCCTCTCTTGTCCCTTCCAGGCCACTCCCACACCACAGGGCTCTCTAATTCCTATTCTCTGTGGGGTTCTGGGTTCCTGGTCCCAGCATGCTGTCCCCAGCCTGCGCTGTCCTGGCTCTGACTTGACTGAGCAGCTTGCTGCCCTCCACCTGTGGCCTGAGCTGCCGTCTGACTGGGGCTAGTTAACAGGGCAAAAGGTACTATTATGGGATGGAGGCACCAAAGATACACAGGTGGTCTTTCTTTGTACTGTCTTGGCCTGAGTGGAAGATTTTGCAGTGTTTTAACCCTTCTCATACCAATAGCCATATTTCCCCGCTGGCTCCTTTAATTTCCACTAATGCCCTACCCACCTTAGGTCTGTCTCTTCTCGAGATGCGGGTGTAAGGCACCTTTGATTAGTCTGAGCAGGGTGGAGCAGCATGCCAAACGCTGCACAGGCTTGTAGACTAGTAAGCCCCTGGGTCTTGTGTTTTTCTCGCTTCTCTGCAGCAATGCACCCGGGACAGCGAGTGCTGTGGAGACCAGCTGTGTGCCTGGGGTCACTGCACCAAAAAGGCCACCAAAGGTAGCAATGGGACCATCTGTGACAACCAGAGGGATTGCCAGCCTGGCCTGTGCTGTGCCTTCCAAAGAGGTATGTGGGCTCTCTGGTGGCTGTTGGAGAAACTTGTCCCAATCTTACAAAGGTCCACTGGGCCTCAGAATATGCTGCCCACAGCGTTCACCTCCCCTCAGCAGGGTCTTCAGTGCTCTCACCTGTATCCCAGTCCCACAGCCTCCTGCTAGAGTGAGAAGATAAGCACCTGGTTTGGTTTTTCCTAAGTTGTTGACCATGCAGGTTAAGTTCTTTTAGGTTGGGTGAGTCTGGGCAGGAGGAACACCCCAAGGTGTGTGAGATTCCAGAAGCCCCTCCCCCACCTCCTGAAGTCAGTTCCTGGCTTCTGTTCTCAGTGCCTCTCCCTGTGGGGTTAGTGCAGGCCCTCTCCTTAGCAGGAGTGGCTCTGAAAAGCTCGCAGCTCCGTGTTTCCAGCCCCACTGGTCCTCCTGTTACCTGGCACCACAATGATTTGCTTGGAGGACAAAATTCTAGAAGTTGTTCCTTAGTTGTACCTCCCATCCCCCTCTCCCGGCTGGTTCCTGTAATCTCCCATCTGCAAGGCCTTGTTCACCCAATCCTCTGTCCCCTTTATCTCTACTCCTAGGCCCAGCTCTTCCCACTCCATGACCCAGGCCTTTGATTGGCACTGTGCCCCTGCTGAAAGGGCCTTGGTTTCACGCTTCATTTCTCCCGGTGGTTTGGGCCCTAAAAAACCCAGCTCCCCTCTTCAGGCACACCCCTGTAACTGCTCCAGTCCTCAGTGGCTGGGCCCCCCTGAATGTGCCCGTCCCTTTTTTATCCCTTCCACTTCAATTCTAAGCTCATGTGGGGTTGAGGGAGGAGAGCAGGGCTACGTCCGCTTCCCTGCCTGCCCTCATGGTGACTCTTGGCTGGATCCAGGCCTGCTGTTCCCTGTGTGCACACCCCTGCCTGTGGAGGGGGAGCTCTGCCATGACCCCACCAGCCAGCTCCTGGACCTCATCACCTGGGAGCTGGAGCCTGAAGGGGCTTTGAACCGATGCCCCTGTGCCAGTGGCCTCCTCTGCCAGCCACACAGGTGAGCTCTCTTCTGTTGATGCTGTACGGGTGTGTGGGGTGTGTGTATGTGTGTGTGTGTGTGTGTGTGTGTGTGTGTGTGTGTGTGTGTGTACACACAGCTGAGAGCAGTCAAAGTGTCATACAGCGGGGCTCAGGAGCAAGTTTGGCTGGGAGGAGATGTTGATTCAGTGTAGCGCAGTGTGACTGGAGATGTCCCTGGGTCTCTAGGTTGAAGGGGGTCCAGGCAACATCAGATCTGTAGCTTGGGGCTCTGTTAGATAGTGACTGGGGCTTCCCAAGTGGATGCCCTAGGGGGAGAGTGTGGAAGGGACAAGTGTAGACCATACCGTCATAGTGGGAGAGGTGGGAGGGGACAACCACCCATGTGGAAGGCACCTGGAGTGTTAGAAGCTAAAAACCAAAACCAAAACAACCATGGAAGCTTCCAGGCTGACAAGGGATATTTTCTACATTTTTTCTGCCCTGCCCACAGCCTTTACTGAGCCTTCTGCTCTATCAGGGTCACAGGGAAGACACAGAATTCCCTCCCCTCTCCCACAGAGGCCCAGGTGTACAGCAGGTGTTGGGGTTACAATGTGCCTCCTGCTTAGAACCGAAATGGGGCAGAGCGCTGAGGGGACTCCGTGTGGCGGTGAATTTCCGAACCCCCCCACCCCCCCTCACCCCCGCCATCAGGGCCTGCTCCTAGGCAGACACTACTCAATCACACAGAAAAGCAGGCCCTTAAAGGGCATTCTTCAGTAAGACAGTGACAGGAAGTAGTAGTTAGTGAGGCCTAAATGCCCACAGAGGGTATGGCCCAGGGCTTCACAGGCAGCTGACGTGCTCCAAGCCTCCAAGCCTGGAGCTTACAAGGGGGATGAAGAGAACTGTGACTAAACCTCACCCCTCTTCCCCAGCCACAGTCTGGTGTACGTGTGCAAACCGGCCTTTGTTGGCAGCCATGGCCAAAATGAGGAGAGCCTGCTGCCCAGGGAGGTTCCTGAGGAGTATGAAGATGGTGCTTTCATAGGAGCGGTGCGCCAGGAACTGGAAGACCTGGAGCAGAGCCTGGCCCAGGAAATGGCGTTTGAGGATCCTGGCCCCGTGGAGCCACTGGGTGGAGGGGCGATCTAGACCCAGACCCAGCTGAGTCGCTGGTAGATGTGTGCTAGAAATGGCTAATTTATTTCCCCAGGAGTGTCCCCTAGCTGTGGAACAGCCATAGCTCTTTCCCAGTAGCTTTTCCTCTGGCTTGACAAGATGCAGTGCGGTACATTTCGTCCAGCTGCCCAGCTCTCTAGTGTGGGGAAGACAGGCATGGTGGGCGAAGGCCGCAGTGAGCCGCCCCACGCTGTTGCCAGATACGCTGCTCTGTTGTTCTTCATGGACTGGAGATTTGTTTGGAAGGGAGAGGATTGGAAGAGATGGAGTCTGCCCATGACGGGTTTGGGGGACACAGGGAGGGGGGTGCCTGCCTTGCAAACACGCACATGGCAAAGTGTAGCCACTGTCTTTGTCTTGTGGCCCTCCCGTGGGCTGAGGCAGTGGCTCCACAGGAGTTACGCTGGCCTTGTGGCCTCCCACACATCCATCCCTCAGCCCTTTCAGTTCCTACCTCACCGTCGGCGTGGCCCTTCCTACATGTCCACACTCACCCCAGCGTGGGTTCCTCTCCAAGCCCCAAGCTTTCTTAATTACTTAACTCCATGCCAGCCTCTGTGCCACGAACAGGATTTCCAAAAGGAGGGGAGTGAAGTCCTTTTATTTTTGTTTTTCACTCCTCTGAGGGAGGCATTGCCTCAAACTGAACTAAGATCAGGCAAGTTTGCATGTCTCTCTAAGGTTAGTAGCAGTGTGGACATTGTCCCCTGCCATCTGCTTCAATAACTCTGAAAGTCAGTGTTTGGAGTGCAGTTTGCATAAATTAATTTGCAAGAAAGGTACTTGGGTAACGGGAGGGCCAGGATTGCAAATAAAATTCGCAAAGTCGCTTAGCAACAATGGAAGGCCTTTCTCAATCACACAGAGAAATCAAAACCAAGCCAGGCTGTGTAAATAAGGCTGTGACATCCAGACAGAAGGCTGGGCTGAATGTCAGGCCTCAGATGACAGTCTCAGGTGCCAGGAACTGTTTCCATCCTGTATTCATCCAGAGTTATTAAAAATTAAGGTGGCACACAGTTGTATAAGCATGCTTTCTTCTGAGTTTTAAATTATGTATAAACACGTGTTGCACTCAAAGATCGTGCATAAATCATTTTGGCTCCTTTTTGGTAATTCTTGGACTTTCTTTTAAACCCCCTCCATGCAATAAAATAAAATAAAACAGTTTGTTGTATAAAAAGACAAAAAAAAAAAAAATCTTTCCATAGAAGCAGATTTTCCAGCGTCACAGGAAAATGTTGGAATTGTTATCCTTGTCTGGATGGGAATTAGTTTTAAGGGAGAAAATACTTTTTCATCTCCTGAAAGAACAAATGGAATATGTGAGACTTCTCCTGGAGGCTCTCTGTAATCAATGCAGTTCTGGGCCTGTGTTAGCATTGTTACCTTAACAAAATAGCTCAAGTAATTAGAGATTGTTTTTTTAAGTTAAGTTTTCTTCACCATTTCAGGTTTCAATCATGATCCCATTGATTGAAACTGCGTGGAGGCAGCGCATCATGGTGGTGGTGGTAGAGTCATGCTCCCTTCCTGGCTAAGAGAGGAGAGGGGACGGTGTAGTCTTGTGTAGACACACCCTTCCCCTCAGGGTCTGGGCCCTCTACAAGGCCCCACCCCTTAAAGGTGGAAAGCTCTGTCACATTGGTTTTAATTACTCTACTGGGTTCTGTGATCAAATACCTGGCAAGAAGCAACCTGAGGGATGAGCATTTATTTTGGCTCCTGATTCAGGAGCAAGAGGTGTCCATTTGTGGCAGGGAAGGTATGGGGTCAGGGGTCAGGGGTCAGGGGTCAGGGGTTGGGCAGCGTGGAGGCTCAGGAAGCAGAGAAAGGGCAATTTGGGACTCTGCTTTCTCTTTTTTCTTATTCTGGGCCCCTAGCCCATGGGATGGTACCACCCAAAATAAGGGTGAGTTTTCCTTCCTCAGTTAGACCTCTCTGGAAACTCCTTGCCTCATAGACATGTGCAGAGATGTGTCCCCTAAATGACTCAAAATCTATTCAGTTCTAAAACATGGAAGTGCTATGTGCTAACTCTTCTTACCGTGTACTTCTTAAAAGCCTTTTTTCAAAAAAAAAAAAAAAAAGCCTTTAAATCTAATCTGAAGATATCACAGTAAAGAGTTGTCAATATTTAGAAAGACAATAAATGTAATTGATGAAGTCACCTATGTCTATGGTATGGGTCCATCCATCACTAAAGCCTGTGCTGGTTAGGATTTGCTGCATCTTATCTGCTATGCGGAATCCTCTGGTTTCTTTTTCTTCTTTTTTTAAAGACTTATTTATTATGTATACAGTGCTCTGCCTGCATGTTCACCTGCATGACAGAAGAGGGCATATAGATCACATTATAGATGGTTGAGAGCCACCATGTGGTTGCTGGGAATTGAACACAGAACCTTTTGGAGAGTAGTCAGTGCTCTTAACCTTTGAGCCATCTCTCCAGCCCCTCTCTGGATTCATCTATAAATGTTAGGATTCAGAATAACTGAACAACATATTATAAAAGTACTTTCAGGTTGGTACAGAAGATTATTGTAGCCGCCCAATAGTGCCATGGACCAAGCCTTCAACAAGTAAGTTTTTGGGCAGGAAATATTTTAGCTGGCCTGTAACAGAGTTGTGACACATTAAGCTGTTTTGGTTTTGTTTTGAGACAGGGTTTCTCTGTGTAGCTTTGGCTGTCCTGGACTCACTTTGTAGACCAGGCTGGCCTCAAACTCACAGAGATCTGCCTGCCTCTGCCTCCCTAGTGCTGGGATCACAGGTGTGCGCCACCATGCCCTGCTTTTGTAGGCTCAATTTTCTTAACCAATTTATTTTATTAACAACTTAGTGACCTAGCCTACGTCCCTTATAACTTGACTAGCCAAAACAATAGGAAATGAGGATTAATGGACACAATAACAAAACCTTAAGGATATCAGTTCCGAGGAATGATTTTCCGGGCGTGAGCCGCAGGATTTCTTCTGCTGGAACCTGGGGTAACCAGAACCCAGCAGGAGCTGGAGCCCTGAAGCCTTCCCTTGAGCAGTTTTCTCAAGGAACATCTTGAAGTGCAGCAATGAACAGCCAAATTTATCCCACCTCCAGTTCTGGGCTCATTTATAGGTCTCCTCCCAGAGTCTGTTCACGGGATCTTTTCAGCTGGCAACAATTAAGCTCCTGCATGAGGTGGTTGCTCTTCTAGTGAATTAACCTCACCTGTTCTCTCACGAGACCATTCCGATCCCACACTTGGAATTCTAAAAAACAGGTTTATCTCTCCTTCATGCTTTCATTAAGTTCTTTAAGGACTAGATTAATGAGGTCCCTATGTATTTAGGTCAGCAGGGCAGTGGGCACTGATTTATTCTGTCTCTGTATTCTATGAGATAGTAACAGATGAAGAATTGGGACTTCAAATAGATGGATTGAGGTAGAAGTCAGATGAAATGAACGACATCTAGGGTACACTGATTGCTTTACAACGGAACGTGGAGGTGTTCTGTGTTCAGTGTCAAAACTTATCAGGGCCACTCTGTCTCTTGGATCACCTGGCAGCCAGTCATGTGCCAAGGACCTCCTCAGAGCCAGGGGCTGTGATGTGCCCTGGGGGTTCCCAGCTGAGAGTCCCAGCTCTGAAAGCATCACAGTAGAAGGCAGGACACAGCTAGACCAAGCAGTGACTAACACAGTCAACCCAGTGTAGAGTGTTAGAGAAGCCCTGCACAGAAGTAGCTTGGAAGGCTGGCATGGAAGTTGGCTGAAAGGTGACAGGCTTACCAGGAAGCCGGAAGGGGGACACAGAGGGGAAATGGACAGGATTCTCAATGGATAGCTTGAAGCCAAGGCAAGCTTGAGGAAACGCTTAGAGATGAGGCTGCAAATTGTTTGGTTGAGGGTGGGGAAAGAAAGAAAAAAGAAAACAAACAGCCCTGTTGAGTAGGCCCTGTCTCAAGAGCCAGAGTCATGGATGAGGGAACACTAGGGTCCCCTTTTCAGAGCTAACCCAAAATATAAGGACCCCATGAGAGGCCTGAATGCTCAGTGGAGACCACACCTCACCATCATTAGTGGACCATGGAGAGAGCTGAACAGAGTGTGCCTCTAAACTCCATGCCTGCTCTTTTCTTGAAGCTAGTTCCTGCCAGGGAAGCAGCAGGAGCTAAAGGTCTGGCTCCTTAGCAATGATCCCAGCAAAGAGCCAAGCTGCTAAGGAGGGACTTCCCCTTTGCCTGACAAGGAAAGTCCCACCCTGCCCAGCTCCTCCCCCAGCCCCACTTTCCTGGCTTCCAGGACAGGTGTTCAAGATGTGACAGTTGGCATCAGAGCCCCCGAGGAAGCTGGGAACTGCCAGGCTGCCTGCCTCCAGGAGCCTTCAGAAGGCAGCTTTCTTTCCTTCTTTTCTTTCTTTCTTTTTAAAGATTTATTTATTTAAGTATATGGTGTTTCACCTTCATGTATGCCTGCCCACCAGAAGAGAGCGTCAGATCTCACTGTAGATGGTTATGAGCCATCATGTGGTTGCTGGGAATTGAACTCAGGACCTTTGAAAGAGCGGGCAGTGCTCTTAACCACTGAGCCATCTCTCCAGCCCCAGGCAGCCATTTCTTAACTTCTGTTAGTCTTTACGCTGGCTTGACTCATGCCCATGTGTGACTTTGCTTATTTCTGTGGCTATTAATATCTGGCAAGAGCAACTTAGGGAGGAAAGTTTTAGAATTTGAAGGAATTGTCCATGATGGTTGCAGGAGTGGAGATGACCGGTCACATGACTTCCCTATAGGGAAGCAGAGGGAGGCAAACCTCAAGGTCCATCTCCAGCGAACTACATCTGCCTGCAAGGCTCCACTTCCTTGATGTTCCACAACCTTCCAAGGCAGTGCTACAAGCTGAGGACTGACTGTTCAAAGGCAAATGGGTGGTGATTGTTCCAATGACAAATGTCCCCTATAGTCTTAGACACTTGAACACCTGGTCCCCAGCTGGTGATCATGTTTGGGGAGGTTTGGGCAGTGCAGCCTTGTTGTAGGAAGCATGTCACTGGGAGGTGGGCTTTGAGATGATATAGCTTTGTCTGTGTTACTCTCTTGGCCTCATGTTTTTGATTCAAGATGTGAGCTCTCACTGGGTGTGGTGGCGCACACCTTTAATCCCAGCACTTGGGAAGCAGAGGTAACTGAATCTCTGTGAGACAAGGACAGCCTGGTGTTATATTACACTAACAGAAAGGTAACAAATACAGGTGGCACTTCACACTCAAGAGCGCCCTTCTTCAAAACCAGCAAAAATGAGATCCTTTGGTTTTCTGCAGTGAGAGGTTGTCTGCTCAGGGGCATGTGTGTACCTGGAGCCCACATGGACAGGATAACCTTTGCCCTGATGAGGTCCTTGTCCTTTATCACATCCTCAGCCTCTGTGCTGCACCAGGTTCCTGGGATCCTGTTTTGGGCTCTGGAAATCTCTAGAAAAGCTATACTGTCCAGCACAGAAGAGTTTGAGGCCTAGAAGTTGAGAACAAAAGCAATCCTGGTCACAACTATCTCTGAGTGTGTGTGTGTGTGTGTGTGTTTTTGTGTGTGCAGGTGTTCATATTGATGTGTGCATCTATGTGCACACATGTGGAGGCAAAAGATGAGGTCATTTGGATAGTTGTGCCTTTTGCTGATGGGACCTATGACATCTACCATTAAGTCTCTGAGAGGGGACAGTGACCTCCCTGCAGATGGCTACTCATAAGCATGGTCACCTCTTTCCCTCCTGTCATCAGCAGTAGTACAGGAAGAATGGACAGGCAGGTGACCATACCTTTCCTCCCCGTAGCCTGCATCTGGAAGCCTAACTAATGGTCTGTAGTGTGCACTGAGAACAGGCTTCCCAGTGGGAAGGGTCACCCCACAGGGCGGTCCAGTTCTTAGAAAAAACCCCATAATTTCTTGTATCTCCACAAATTGGCACTAAGCAGGCTATGTGAGCAGTGAGCTTGACAACAGTGTGGTTGCAGTATGGGGATGTTAGAAGTACTCAAAAGCAGAAAGGGATGTTATCTTCCAGTAATTTGGGAGTGGGGGTACAACAGGGAATTCCCAGGTCCAATCACGATCAACTTCTCTGGGATGGTTAGTAGTGTGTGTGTGTGTGTGTGTGTGTGTGTGTGTGTGGCAGGTGGTGGTGGCTGAGGCAAAGCACCTGTCTCAATTCCCCTTTGCCTTCCTGCCTTGACTGTGCCGATACCTGCGGTTTCTAAAGGATCACAGGCTCAATGACTTTGAGTTTATCCAATGGTTTGGGCAGCTTCCAAGAGCCAACTTGAGTCTAGGAATGAGGGTTCCTCTCACATTGGCTCCCTGAAAGGAGCATCTTCAGATTCCATGTACACTCAGCTGAGGTGTCTAAGAACCTCTTTTGAGCTGCAAACTGGACTCAAGCCATCTCCTAGCCTCCTAGAAAATTATACACACACCATTTTACATTTGAGTCCAGGATTTATGGCATTTCTATAAGACTATTAGTGACCAAAGTAGTTTTGCTTTTCAAAATTATATAGAACTGTTTGGAATAAGGATCTGCATTACTGGACACTAGACAATAATTGACAAGTCATAGGTTTGGGAATTGTGAGCCTTTGCTGGGGAGCAGAGGTAGAGTCCAGTGGGAGAATACTCAACTGCAAAGGAAATCCTAGAATGACCTAGCCGGGAGGATCTTACTGCATCCTGGAGTCATGTATAGATTTACTAACCACTGCATTGCTGTGATGTTGGCTCTCAAGTGGCTCAGACCACCAGGCTGCCTCCTACCTCTACCATGGTGCTACCATACCCAACAGCATGGCTAGCAGTTCCCAGTGGTTCTCCTGTTTACTTTCTAGCCAGAGCCTGGGACCATTCACCTTCCTAATTGTAGCACACTTTTCATTACAAGGCGTTAACCCTCTAGTATAGGCTCCATCACTGTCACAATCACTATCCATTACCTATACTCTCTTGGTTTGAGAGGTGGACCTTGAGCAAGCAAGCCTCTGTAGGTCTGCTAAATGGGACATAGCTGTGAAACCAGAGCTGTGGGTTCCTTCAAGAATGCCTTTAATCCCAGCACTTGGGAGACAGAGGCAGATGATCACTGAGTTCGAGGCCAGCCTGGTCTACAAAGGGAGTCTAGGACAACAAAGGCTACACAGAGAAACCCTGTCTCGAAAAAACAAAACAAAAAACCCAAACAAAAGAATGCCCTTTACCTTAGTCAGGGCCTCAGACACATAGTCACGTAGTTCTGAAAGCACATGCCTGGGTGACAAACTCATCTGCCCTACATAAAGCCCTTCAAAACTTCTGTGACCCCTAGGTAACAGTCACAACTCAATGCACGAGGCTTGCCTCAGGCTCAGGTGATAGTTGCCACGAGCTTCCGACTTGGAAGCCCAGTGGGCTAAACCACACGTGGTAGTCTCTCATTTCTGACTTCACCGTGAAAAGGTCCTTGTTTGCTTTTTCACTCACTTCCATGCACTGAGAAATGAGATTTTGTTGTTTTTTAAAGTTTTCTTCAAGACAGGGTTTCTGTGTGTTATGTTGGCTATCCTGGACTCCCTTAGACCAGGCTATCCTCAAACTCACAGAGATCTGCTTGCATCTGCTCCCGGGTGCTGGTTACAGGTGAGTGCCACTGTGCCTGGCCGAGAATTGAGTTGTAAGCCTTCTTTTCTATGAAGCACTTCCGCTATTCTTGATATGTGCAGTCTGCCTGCAATGACTCCCACACAGCAGCAGCAGATCCAGAACAGAAGGCACAAGAAGGGGCAGACGAATGGGAAGGATTGTGCCAGTAACTGAGGGACACTACTGAATCAGGGCAAAGGCAACCATGCCCATCCTGCTGGCAAGCTTAATTATACTCAAATCAAAGAATCAATATTTGCAAACATTCGCATTAAGTATTTCTTAAAAGGAAAAAGAAATACTGTCTGAATACTGATTCTGAAATACTGTCAGTAAGTTAGATAGTAACCTCTTTTGATCTCTCTGAGACCTTCACTATAAATACACTTCATCATAGAATGAGATACTTAACTCCATTTAGGTAGCAAAGAGCCATATTTAAAGATGACAAATCCATTCTATACCCAGACTCATTGTCCCCCGAGGTTTAATGACTAAAATAACACAGCAACATGAACAAATGTTTTATTGGCGTGTTCATTGTTGTAAACAGCATCTTGCATGAAAAAGTTTTACCAAAACCATTTATTGACTTTTATAAATTAGATAGTATTTCAAAGTTTATGTAGAATTGTGTTCTTTAAAGTTGTACTTAGCAGAGCACAAGCCTGTTGACGCTAACACACTCTGCAATGAATCATGTGGCACCAAGTCTACACCAAGGCCCCCGAGAATCTTTATTCCATTTGATGGGCAGATGGTTCCCCAAAGTTAAACTACAGAACTACAAATTGACTCTTAAAAATTAAAACGGGACTTTACAAGCATTCTAGAAGACTCAAACTTGAAGCAATTTGAAAAATAAATGTACAGAGAAAAGATCTCAAAGCAGAGATCTTTAACAGAGAAAGAACCCTCATTAATAAGCAAATACACCCTATGGAGTCTCACTGAGGAGTACATAAACAGACTGCTAAGCTTCAGTGTACACAAATGTACATGACGAATGAGAGGCAAAGAACCTTGGCAAACAGCAGAGCTGCAGCTGGGAGAACTCAACAGGACTACTTTATTTACATGCTGAGTGAAGGACTGAGACATTCTCTACATCCATAGCGTAAATACAGTTGGTTCTAATCACAAACCTGCAGCAACCGGAGTGCACCTGCTGGGTGTAGCACAAGGAAACATGTTGGGCTGTTTTGCTAAGGTTCTTATTACTTTGCAAAAAGTGGAACAAATTAAGAACACACCTTCCTAATTCCTGTGTGGGCTACGCTGGTTCTAAGAACTCCTTCAGCTCCTCTGTGCTGCTTTCCAAGAGCCAACACAGTTGCATTTGCTTCAGAACTGTCAATGAGGTAATGTGTGTATCAATGAAATAAACAGAAGATTCATTCATTCATGGCCTTTGCACAGCTTTTATTATTAAGCTATGAGCATCCTGTTTGAGGCTAGTTTTACTAGCGGCTATGTGCACATTTGTCCGCAATCAACGAATCTACTCATCCCCCAGCCCCCCTTTCATAGTAGCAGGCTTTGCTTGTTTCTCTTTGCACATCCTTGGCTTTACAGTACATCTGACCATAGTGCACAACATGATTCCAAGTCAAGACAGTGGCCCACTGGGCACTGAGCTTCTGATTGGTGAAGGGCGGTCCAATCAGTGCTGGTGTCATGGGGTTACCCCAACCATGTCCGGCACTACCCAGCAGTAGTGAACCATCTACTTAAATGAACTGTCAGGGAAAAGGCTACACTGGCAGTCAATCTTGAGCCATGTCTTTATTTGGCGCCCCATCCAGGTAGATCTTGAGTGCTTTCTCTTTGCGAGGGGAGTACGTTACACGATGTCCAGTCTTCTGCAGTCGGCTGCTTTCCTTTTTCATCAGTTCATTTCTTTGCTCATCTGTCAACTCCATTACTTCTTCTGTTCTATCCCTTTATGTAAAATACAAATACATTAGATCAGTTGTCCACCTACCTGTTCACTTACATCTGAAGCTTGCTCTTACATCTTCCTCTTGCTCCCACACACCAGGATGCACTAGGTTGCTAGTGTGAATCACTTGTGCAAAGAACTCATTTCTTAAAATGGCACAGAATCATCTCATGTAAGTATTAAAAGTACATGAGCAGAATCACTGAACATCTCCTTATAACAGATGATAGCTCTAGGAAATAGCTTGAATTCTCAGCAAAGACAGCACTGTTACCATTTTACACCTAAGAGCCAGGAAAACAACTAAGTTAGATTTGACCTCTAGGTTCTAAAGAGTGTTTTCCTTTGTATGTGTGCTGCCCAACATGGTAACCAGAGAGCACCTGAAATATGTCCTGTACACAGGAAGCTACCCTGGGAGTGTGGTACACAGTATCACTTAGGTTTCTAGAAGTGAAACAATGTAAGCCACCCTATAGTCACATCAGTGACGCGGTACAGTAACATTTTCTATGTACTGGATTAATAGAATTTCTTGCAATTACAATGAATCTCACTGGTTTCTTTTTTTGTATTATATATTTGCATGTGCTATTGTGAATAAAGGTCAGAGGACAATGTGGTGGAGTTGGTTCTCTCCTTCCACCATGTCAGTTCTGGAGATTGAACTCTCATACCATCACAGTTGGTGGCAATAGCCTTTACCTGCTGGATCATCTTGTCTGCTCTCCCTCACTTCTTACTGCATTTTTTAGGTGGGGGGGGGTTAAGATAGGTCTCATGTAGCCCAGGCTGGTTCAAGTCTATTCTATAACAGGGACTGACTGACTCTGAAGTCCCATCCTCCTGGTGTCATGGGATATCTCGACCACGTCCGGCCAAATGGCAGCATATGGGGTTCTTGCTCCTATTTTAACTAAGGTACTCCAGGCCTCAAGCTGTGATGTGCAGGACTCATTGTACTTCTACTGCTCAGTGGTGCTATGTCCAAACCTCTGTAAAGGCACATCACTACATACATCAGCACCAGCAGCAACAAAATCATTGCACTTTACCTATAAAATATGACGGCACCATCATCACAGATATAGAGAGGCCAAACATTCAGTGTGGAGACTTTAGGATTCCAGTCCAAATCTTGATGGATATCAAGGACAGAAATATCACAAGGGAAGGTTCCTCTACCCTAAGGAGAAAAAGAAAGAGTAGATGAGTCACACCTCAAACCACATCTGTGGGACACCAGCACTGGGAAGAGAACGTTTTTAGGCTTTACCTTGGCAAATTCAATGTCTTCCAAAGGAATCCCACTGATTTCACTCAGCTAGGAAAAAAAGTAATGTGTAAGTTTACTTAAATACAAAATTTTCTCAAGAAGCTATTTTCCTTTTCTTCTACAAAATTAGCTAGATTTTAAAACTAATGTATTTGATATTAAAAAATATTTGACATAAAAAAATCTGCTTCTCTGCCCACCATGCAAACCCAAGGCCCTGGAACATATTAGCACACTCCTTCCAGACTCGACTCTACACATATCAGATTCATACATTCCTAAAAGCATGAAGTTCTATTCTGAGCTATCTCTACATTCATTTGACACAGCCAATGTAGAAACACAGAACCAGAGTAACTTCCTGGCACATTACTGGGTGGGGAGTTCTGCTCATCTGAGAAGCTGACAGCACTAAGACAATACCTGTCACTTTGAAAACTTACCGCAGGAGTACATCCTGCCCATCACCCGCAAGGCTGGACAGATCAGTTTTCTAAATTTCCATTTCTAAATCTTCACCAAGTGAAAAGCTCAAAAAGATGTTATTTATTCTTTGTTTCTTTTCTGTAAGTTGTCTGCTCATGTACTTGGCCCACCTTAAGATTAAGCTGCTTATGTTCCCTTTGTTAAGACAGTGGCTACTTTTAAACTAGGGGCATTAGGAAGTGTGGTGCATGCCTTTACTCTCAATTGTAGGTGACACTGGTGGGAGATCTCTTGTGAGTTCATGGCCAGCCTGGTCTACAGAGTAAGAACCTCAACCAAACCAAACCAAACCAAACCAAACCAAACCAAACCAAACCAAA
>OU015752.1:125241757-125273255 GCA_907169655.1 Acomys percivali | reverse complement strand
AACCAAACCAAACCAAACCAAACCAAACCAAACCAAACCAAACCAAACCAAACCAACCAATCCTCCACCACAGAGGCATTGTGTCCAGTCAGGTTTCAAATAATTTCCTCCTTTCTTGTCTTCTGGCTTTGTTTGTAAGCTTTTTAAAAAAATTATTATTTGGGGTCATAGAGAAACATTTAAGCTTTCATGTAGTATATCCTTTCTTTTTCTGGCTTTTAACATTATGATCAGATGTATTTTCCTCCAAATATTCAAGATGCACATCTATTATTTTCCTTTATCTCTTATATAAATATATTTAGAGTTATTTGGGGAATTAAACCCAGGGCCTTGCACATGCCAAGCAACTGCAACTAAGTTACTTCTCAATTGTGAGAACTGTAGGCATGCACTAATGGGAATTAAGGGTTTAAAAATGCCCACTGGCCTGGCATGGTGGCACAAGCCTTTAATCCCAGCATTTGGGAGGCAGAGGCTGGTGGATTGCTGTGAGTTCGAGGCCAACCTGGTCTACAAAGCAAGTCCAGGATAGCCAAGGCTACACAGAGAAACCCTGTATTAAAAAAAAAAAAAAAAAGCCCACTGAAGTAGTACCACTGATGGAGGCAGTGCCCCTTCCCCTACACACCGTACTTACTGTAAGCTGCAAAGCACATCTTCATTCTCTTTTCAGTACTCCCGTTAAGTGCCAACCATGCCCAAGTCTGTTCAGCTTGTGACCAGATGCCTCAGGGTACTAATATGGCCCAGGACCTGTATTCAATTCTCTTTCCTTTGTTCATTAAGCCATACCTCAGTTTAACAACTTCTAACTAATCTTAACTTAGGACAACTTAGGACAAAGTTGGCCAAGTAATGAAAAATGAAGGTCTTCCTCTAAGACAAATGAAAAAGTGATTGCAAAAATATAAGGAGCTCCAAGGGACCCTAGTGGTACAGAGTATGACAGAGACCAAGGAAGAATCCTGCCATCAGTGGCTGGGATCTCACTTCCTAGATAACACAGGAAGACATGTATTGGGTCATTTTTTTCCAAATGAATTTACCTTCTCTCGCAGTTCATCAACACTATTGCTCTCCAACACAAGCTCCTGGAAAGGATCCAACTTCATCTCTGAAGGCCTCCACCGTCTTGATAAAATGGCAAGCTGTGACATGGACTTCATCTTCTCTACACCTAAGAACAAGCAGGATTACACCCGCTGTCTATTTCCTCTAAGGGTTTATAATCCTACTTTTCCTGTACTTCCTAACTAAACAAATACTATTCTTTCTTTTTAAGATTCACTCACTCACTCACTCATTCATTCATTCTGTATACAGTGTTTCACCTGCATGTACGTCTGCACTCCAGAAGAGGGCACCAGATCTCAGTATAGAAGGTTATGAACCACCATGTGGTTGCTAGGAATTGAACTCAGGACCCCCGGAAGAGCAGTGTGCTTAACCTCTGAGCCATCTCTCTAGACCCCAATCTTTTTTTTTTTTTTTTTTTTTTAAAGATTTTGTGTGTGTGCACACATGTGCATGTGAGTACAAATGCTCACAGAGGCCAGAAAGTATTGGATCCCCTGAACCTGAAATTACAGAGGGTTGTGAGCTGCCTGATGTGGGTGCTGGGAATCAAACTCGTGCCCTCTTAAGCACCTTTAAAATTTTTATGTATTTATTTTATGTGTATGGGTGTTTCGTTATGTGTATGTGTATCTGTGCAATTATATGTTTGGTGCCCTTGGAGGTTAGAAGAAAACATCAGATCCCCCCAGAATTGGAGTTATGGATGGTTGAGAGGTACCATGTGAGTGCTAGGAATGGAAGTTGGGTCCTCTGAAAAAGCAGCCAGTGTACTTAGCTGCTGAGCCATGTCTCCAGTCCGTGTTCTTTCTTTCAGAGAAGGTGCACACAGCCCCGCACCCCTCTTTAGCCACTATCTGCCCAGGCGTGTCCCTATCCAACACTGCTCTCCCAGTCACTCACCCTTGAGGTCTTCAATCTGCTACTATTCCAATCTAAACTACCATCAAGCCGCCTTCATTTTATCTTCTTTATTCACTCAAACTATCAACAATCACTCTTTCACTGAATCCAAAACTCAGTGTTTCTTCAAAAATCGACCTCTCTGATAGACATACAAGTAATTTCTATTGTGGCTAGTCTCTTAACAACTAGCAACTTGGGCTGAAGGGATGGCTCAGAGGTTAAGAGCTCCGCCTGCTCTTCCAGAGGTCCTGAGTTCAATTCCCAGCAACCACATGGTGGCTCACAACCATCTATAATGTGATCTGATGCCCTCTTCTGGCCTGCACTATATACATCATAAAAAAAATTAAAACAAAACAAAAAAAAAAACCAACTAGCAACTTACTAGTGATCCACCTGCAGCTCCTTTCCTCCGAGACTCTGCATGTGGGGGACAATCTCCAGCTTATTCATGTCTACAGCACCAGAGCCTAGCAGCATCTGGTAAATTATGGCTGCATAAAGGCTACTGGGATTTAATCACCTGACTCATTTCTTACCCATCTGTTTTGATGTTAAAATGTATACTGACATGATATAATGCAGGTATCTACCTCCTAGTACCACTCTCTGAGGCACTGGCCTATTTCTGTGGCCTTCACGATCCTGTCCTAGCACGCTCAGACATAGCTACTATTCTCTCAGGCCCCAGATGCCATCCCAAGATGGCCTGGTGCCCTGGTTACGCTTTGCCTCCCCAGTTAATTTGTAAAGTAACTGGAGGCTAGTCTAGTTAACTTGAAGATGATCTGGATTAGAAACAGACAGTAAGGAGGGCTACTGAGTTCTTCCCTATCGTCGAGAGTGTGGGCAAAGACAGAGCTAACGAACGCTTCACCACTTGGAACTCTCCACCCACTACTCTTCTAGAGAGGAGAGTATTTAGTTGTGCCAGTGCTGAAAATGTAAGTGGGAATTGTGTTGGACACAAGTTCTTCTGCTCTGGGTCACTGTCATGGATCCAGCTGCTTGCTCTAATAGACATGGAGTCTAAGTCCCAAATAACTCAGAAAGTAACCTTATTGCAGTTTATGGAATCAAACTAAAATAAGGTAAGTAGGGTGGAACTCAATTCAAGATGACTAGTGCACTCTAAAAATGGGGAAAAGTTTGGATACAGATAAGCCCATGTAGAGATCAAAACAAAGTTGGGGTATGATATTTATCTATAAGCCAAAGGGTTACCCACCAAGCTCTGGAAGCTGGGGGAGTGACCAGAAGATATACCTCCCCTGTAAGACTGAGAAGAAAAGAACCAGATCGATCCATTGGCCCCTTCACCTCTGACCTCAGTAAAGACTGAGCTTCTGCCATTAACCTCTCCTGCTGGTAGTACTCTTTAGCATCAGTGGCACAGGTCATTAACACAGCTGTTCTCAACATCTGGCACATTTCTAGTAGCATATTCTCAGAATAAACATGAGACAATGATAAAGAAAATTACAAGCATATCTCAGAAAATACCACAAAAATTTTCTGCATAATGAACCAAAAACATATCTAACCTTTAAATTACAATTTGTATGTAAGAGAAAATGAGAAAAAAGAAGTATCAGAAGGCAAAAGATAGGGTATGTCTTCTAAAAATAATTCAAGCTGCTGTGTTAGAGACAGGGAAGAAAGAAGCATCTCAGGGACACGGCAAGAATCATGCAAGTCCACAAAACCACAGCCTGGTGCTGACAAGGACAACACCACACCACACAGCGCACTTGTCACAACTCAATTTGGGACTAGGCACTAATGGATTAAGCTTCCATTAGTTCTACCGTCTGTCTAATTGATACTTCTCCATAAAACAACGACAATACCATCAAGAACTTCCAGAAAAACTTCCCAGTTGCTGGAAATATTAATATCTTCTTCATAAATATGATAATCCAAAAAGACAGTGCCAGGGTTCTTCCATGTTTTCTTCCTTAGACGAAACCTAAAGATGCAATAATACATTTATAATTGCTATAATTTGAAACATTTAATTAAAACATTTACATTAATTTGACACCAAAAATGAACTGTGTTCTAGGTACAAAACAAATGGTTATTCATTAAGATTCAGGGGAAGTGAGCAGAAGCTCACTATATGCCAGTCTGTATTCGCAGGGAAACAAGAGGTCCAGCACATCTGCTCGACACTCTTGACCCTCAGCCCCACAGCCTGGAGGAAAGGCACAGCGGCTTAGAGCAGCTAGCGTGGGGCCTGCTCACCTGTCAATGCTGAGGTCTAAGCCACACTGCTCCCTGAGTTGAGGAATCAGCTCCTCTTTCGATTGCCGCACTGTCATGCCTTTAGCAAATACAGCATCTAGCAGAAACTTGCATGGCTAGGAATATAAACACATGATTAGAGCCTGTGTGTCACAGTGAAGCTAGGGTTATGAAGACACTTTACTTGTGTTGGGTAGTGTGACAAGGAAGGGTCTGGGGTTTGAGAATCTGTCTCTTTGTTCCCAGTATTAGTTACATGACTTATAAGCTAAGTGCTTATGAGCAGCCTTGTTTAACAGCCTATGTCTCAGCCTTCACATCTGTAAGTTGGGGATAATAGCTTCCTTTCAGAGCTATCAGACAATTAGCTAGGAAAATGCATTCATATTTCTGTTTGTAATGAAATGACAACAACTTTGAAAGCAAAAGGCACGGTTCCATAAATTACAATAAAGAAATATGCACTTAATCTCCAACATATAACAAGGGACCCAAAAGAAGCATGTGAATGAAAATAGAATGATAAGTGATTGATAAAACACTATTCAATTAATAAAGGCATTGTGTACAAAGCTCAAAGCTTCCGCAGTTGCCTAGATCTCTATATGGAATGTATGAGCACCTTGGAAATATTTCTTGTCCCCTGGGAATCAGGCCTAAGTCTTATGCATGAGATAAACTGAAGTGTTCTGATGACTGAAACCAGCCTCGGGAGAGCCTTTACCCAGCACTAAAGCTGTGTAACCCTGAGCAGGGTTCTTGACTTCTCCGTGCCAGGTACTTCATCTACAGACTGTGAACACTAAACAGGACTTACACCACAGATAACTGATGGGTTTAAATGAGTCTCTGCTGGAAGTGATAGCACAGAACACACTATAGCGATGCCTCTAGAATCATGATTACCTTGGAGGCAGAAGGTACTTACGTAAGTTAGTTGCCATCCTTTTGTAGTATAGTAGCATTCTTCCCAGAAAGCAACCATAAACACATCTATCTCCTTTTTAATGCAGGGGTGTGGAGGTAGGGGTGGGGAACCTGCTTACTAGAGCAGTGTGACAACACACCACAGCCAGGGTGACAACAGCCTGAGGGCTAACTCATGGTTGCCTGCTTTGTACATATGACCTCTTAGGTGTACTGGCTGGTTTTGTGTCACCTTAACAGTCATCAGAGAAGGAGGAGCCTCGAAATGCCTCCATGAGATCCAGCTGCAAGGTATCTTTCTCAAAGAATGACCAATATAGGAGTGCAATGACACTCTCCCAGAACTCACGGAGGCAGAGGCAGGTGGATTGCTGTGAGATGAAGGCTAGTCTGGTCTACAAAGTTAGTCCAGGACAGCCAAGGCTACAAGAAACCATGTCTTAAAAAAAGAAAAGATCAAAGAGGGAAGGTTCAGCCCACTGTGGGTGGTGCCATCCCTGAGCTGGTGGCCCCGGGTTCCATAAGGAAGCAGGCTGAGCAAGCCAGGGAAAGCAAGCCAGTAAGTAGCACTCCTCCATAGCCTCTGCATCTTCTCCTGCCTTGTTTGAGTTCCTGTGTTCACTTCCTTCAATAATGAACAGCAATGTGGAAGTGTAAGCCAAATAAATAAACCCTTTCCTTCCCAACATGCTCTTTCGGTCATGGTGTTTTGTTGCAGCAAGAGAGACCCTAAGACACTGGATACAGGTCACTTTTGTACTATCCCAACAGAACCAAGTACTGCAGAAGAGATGAACAGCTAGAAGCCACCTCTACCCTTAGGTGTTGGTACCCTCCTGCCATCCTAAGTGTCACTTACCTCTTGTTCGTTGACTAAGAGCTGGCACACTTTAACTCTGTACTCGCCCTTCTTCAGTGCTCTCCCCAGGCGGATTGCGATCTACAAACACGAAGATTCTCTTAGAGGACTGCCTCAGCACAACAAGCTAGGCTCATTCTGTTGTTAGTTTCTGTATTCCCCACCGTCTAAGCTTGTGGGCTCCTGGAAACAGGTGCCCTTCACCTTCATCCGAGTGCCCAGCACTGGAACTGTACCTGACACACTGTTCAGTTAACCATGCCTGGTGGGTGAACAAGCGAAAGAACAGTAAGCGTGCCTTCAGGCTGCCTACTTCCCCTTCACTGAAAGGATCACAGGGGGTTCTCAAACCTACTACTGAAACGGACTAATTCGGTAAGGATTACTGTCATCAACCTTAGAGTCATCTGAAAATGACGAAAAAGTCTCATTCAATCGGACGCTCTCAAACTCTTGATTGCTGGTGTACACTCGGAACACCTTGAAGTGAGGGGACAGGACTCCAACAAAGGGCTCTAGATGCTGTTTGAAAGCTGCCAGGGTGATCCTCTTATCAACATGCACCATCAGCCCTGAGTAGAAAAACAAACAAAATAGGAACAGAACTGTCAAAGCAGCTTCTTGAATATTAAGTAAAACAGACCACACTTCTTATGCTAGATTTTTGGGTAATAAACAATACTGAATAAAACAGCAACACAAAATATAAACAACCCAGATATAGACTGAGGACCTACCAAACCTCTACTGCAATGGTTCCCAACTTCCCCAATGCTGTAACCCTTGGATACAGTTCCTCATGGTATGTAACTTTCAACCATAAAATTATTTCATTGTTACTTCATAACTGTAATTTTTCACTGTTATGAACTGTAATGTAAATATCTGATATGCAGAAGGATATCTGATATTAAGATATCTGATATGTGACCCCTATGAAAGGGTTGTTTGGCACCCCCCTATGAGTTGAGACCCAGGTTGAGAACTGCTGCTCTAGGGTTTCCAGGTTCACACAGTGCTAGCTAGTTCTGGCCATCTGGCTGGGCTGCGCTCTTGCCTCCCCTGCCCACAAGCCACAAGCCACTGGGAGCCGCTGGCTTCCATCCCCATTTTTGCATAGGGAAAAAATGGAGCCATGCAAGGCAGCACACGCCTGTCATCCCAGCACTCAGGGAGGCAGAGGCAGGAGGATCTTTGAGTTCGAGGTCCTTCTACAAAGGGAGTCCAGGACAGCCAAGGCTACATAGAGAAACCCTGTCTCGAAAAACAAAAATCAAACAAAACAAAACCAGAAAAAGAAAAGAAAATGGAGATGAAAGCACAGTGTTACAGTGCTGTGTGAATTCAATGAGCTCACACATTTTCGAAGCTAAAGCACAGTGCCAGATCTATAGCAGCTGCTTCAAAATCGGGAATTATTATTGAGATGCATGTTTATCATGTAGTTGAACTGTAGCAGGATTGCTTGTAAACATCCATTGTTCCTACCTCCCTCAGGCTTGAACTGAAACTTTCTTGGCATCCTGATGGGATTACCTCTCATAAGCTATTTGTTTCTCTTTTTCTGAGACAGGTCTCACTAGGTAGCCCTGGCTGGTCTGGAACTCAGAAATGTTTCCATGCTGGGATTAAAGGTATGTGCCACCGTGCCTGCCCAATAAGTTACTTTTCTGCATTCCTTCCTAACACCTACCTTGGTCAGCTCTTTGTGCCTTGTGAGATACTTGTAAGCAGGGAGCTAGCTATCCTGGTCTTCATATTCTGGCAAACATGGTTGTGAGCTACCTTCTCTGTCTTTTTCTCTTGTAATAAGGTAGGTACCAAGCCCACGAGCAGCCATGCGACCAGGCTGCCGCTCAACAGCACTAAGGCTTCCTTGTCAGTAGGCCCCACTTTCCTTTTAGCTTCACAGAAGGCTAAAAGCACTTCTGGCTTACATTCTCAGGCCAGGTAAACCGGCTAGATGAAACATTCTCAGTATGCTTTCTAAGTGAATTAATTTTCACTGACTATTTTCCTGGTCATGAAACAGGTTATCAGTGGGTAAGGAGTATAAACAAGGAGAAAGTATGAATAGTGATAAGCTTGTGCTTGGTTTTACTCTGCAACGTTTGAGGTAGCTTTTGTTAAATTGCTTAGACCCCTAACTTCTAAGCTTTAAAGGATAACACCCAATTGCTAATCATATGGGAAACAAATTTACATTTACATGGAATCAAATGGAATCAAATTACAATAGAAATCCAAAGCTGAGGGCTTGTAAACAATGACCCAGGCTGAGCCTCAGTTCCCCTTAGGGTCCTAGAAGCCTGTTCTAAACATCAAGCTGAGCCTCAGTTCCCCTTAGGGTCCTAGAAGCCTGTTCTAAACATCAAGGCCAACACAGAACCTTTCTTTGCAAACAGCCTTCTCTCGCAGCCTCAACAGATGGGAAAAGGGCTTTCCCCTCACAACCCTGTCTGTTATTTTAGTGAGCAGTAAGAAGCCTACGACACATTCCCAGAAAGGTTAAACTGGCCAAGTAGCCTACCGTTTAAAGAGTATATCAAATCTTTTATCAGAAAGGAGACTTTAGACTAACTGCACTCTGTTCTGAGGGAGTGTCTACTATCTGACTGACTTTCATTATTGTTCTCGGTCAACTAGACACTTTCCAATTCTTCCTCCAGAGAGTGGCTCTCCTCTTTCTCAGGGCCTTCACTGACTGACTGCAGCCAGAAAGCATTTGCTATTTGTTAGTTTTCTTGTCAGAAAAAGCGGGCAACTAGATGGCAGTTTACAATCAGAATATCAGAGTAGAATCCTAGCAGCACAGCTTACTAGGAATATGACCCAGACAAGAGAACCTCTTTGAAATAAGTGTTTCACCAGGGAATTCAGGTTTCACACAGCTGCTGAGAGGACTATATGAAATCATGCAAGCCTTTTGAGGTAGCCCCTGGGTGGAAAGTTAAGCATTAATATAACACAACTTCTCTGTCACCATTTTGGCCAGCACTGTACATTTTTACACTTGAGTTTCTACAAGACAAATAATATTGATGTCAAAGGATTCTGGTGTTATATATCATTAGTTAAACACATATCCATGTACTTGTATTGCTGTTTTCTTTCATTTAAAAGAAAGACTTTTCAGACTATAAGTAATTTCTTTTAGAAAACATTTTCACATTTATTGACTTCTGTCTGTATAAAGGGACACAGAGTGTATGTGGAGGTCAGAGGACACCGTCCCTTCTTCCATGTGGGCTCTGGGGATCAAACTCAGGTCATCAAGGCTTAGCAGAAATCACGTTTACCTGGTGAGCTATCTCACTGGGCCAAGTCTCCTCTTTGGGTGTGTGTACACATGTGTGCAAGTCTGCTGGCACATGTGTGCTACTGGCTTGTGGAGGCCGAGAGCACTCTTAGGCTCTGTTGGAGCCAGGTTTCTTGTTTTTTGAGACAGAATTTCTTATTGGCCTGGAGCTAGCCAAGAAGTCAGTCGTCTGGCCTGAGAACCCTAGGTATCTGCCTGTTCCTGTCTTCCCAAAGCTTGGACTACAAGTCCAAGTGTGTCACTATACCTGCTTGTTTTCACGTAGTTTTTGGGCACGGAACTTAGGTCTTCATGTTTGCAAGGCAAGCACTTTACTGATGGGGCTGTCTCTTCCTCATTTCTACTGCTAATAGCTACATAGGGCCTGGCATCTAGGGTCCTCTTCCAACGGCAGAAGACCCATGCACATTCAATTAGAACCCTTACAGGGACGGAAAAGCTGGTTTAGCAGTTAAGAAGCCTGCCATTCTTGAAGAGGACCAGGGTTCAAGTCCCAGCTCCCACGTAGGGCAGCTAACAACAACCTGTAATTCCAGTTCCAGGTGACCTGACTTTCTCTTCTGGCCTTCCTCAGACACTACCACATATATACATACACCCTGCCCTCGCCCCCCATAAATAAAAAGAAAATCTTAAAAAGAAGCCTTATACTCTGTGGCAGTGCTACTGCTCACTGTATAGACGTTATATATGTCTGTCTTTTGCCACGCCTCCATCCTCTGTGAGTGTCAGTTCTAATCTGTCAATGGAGGACACCAAGATTTGCTTTACTAATTCAGAGACACTTGGAGAAATAAACATTCTGAAAACTGAAAACACAGGGGAGAATTAATTTATGCTTTGTGTTTAAGACAGAGTCTCACTATGGAGGCAAGGATGGCCTAGAACGCAGAGAGATCTTTCTGGCTCTGCTCCCTCAGTGCTGGGATTAAAGACACATGTCACCAAGCTAGGCTAATACATGATTTGTTAAAGAGTAATGCTAATAAGCATTTCATTTTTCATATACTTCTTTTTCATATGTGGGAAAAGTGTATATTGGCTGGGTGGTGGTGGCTGTGGTGGCAGCAGTGCCGTGCACGCCTTTAATCCCAGTATTCAGGAGGCAGAGGCACGTGGATCTCTGTGAATTCAAGTCTATCCTGGTCTACAGATAGAATTCTAGGAGAGCCAAGGCCACACAGAGAAACACTGTCTCAGAAAACAAAAACAAAAACACAACAACAACAAAGAATTGTATATTGATTCTGGTTTTTTTGTTAACTGTCTGGTAGCTCTAGCCTATGGTTCTGAAAAAGTCCTTCCCAAAAGTTCTTTTTACAATTCATATAGCTCTACCTTGTGAGTATGTCAGCTGTTACTGCTCGGCTTAAATGCCAAGCCCCCCTACCCCCCCTCTCATTTTTGGTTTTTCAAGACAGAATTTTTCTCCATAGCCTTGGATATCCTGGACTTACTCTATAAACCAGGCTGGCCTTGAACTCACAGAGATTTGCCTGCTTCTCTGCCTACTGAGTGCTGGGATTAAAAGGCAAGTGCTACAATATCTTGGCTACAAATCAATCTCTGTAACATTTGAACCCTCATTTTTCCTCTTGTCTATTATCAAATTAACAAAATTAAATTAGCAAATTTAAAGGGTTGGAATGTGGCTCGGTGGTAAAGCACCAAATTTATCCCTAGCAGCACACACACAAAAAAAAGACCCAAGGAACAAATGAATCCTCTCTCTCAAATTGCCTTTCTTCTGCCATTAAATATAGATATTTAAAGGACATGGCAAAGGAATTGTTGTTTGCTTTGGACATTAAAAAAAAAAAAAAAGATGTAAAAAAAAATTTTTTTCCTGTGCACTGAGTAAGTATATTTTAAGCTACCCAAACACTGCAGCCTATTGCCACTGCTCTTCACTATGCTCTATGACCTGAGAGTAAGACGCTACTGCTATATTTGAGTCATGGGCATGGAGAAACACAGCTGGCACTCACCTGGAAGTTTCATCTCTGTTGGCTAACTTTCAAAATGCTGGAAGATTCTATGCATGCTACTAGGGGACAAAACTAATCAGTTTCTTACCCAGCTATGAAACTGGTGAGCTATGATAAGTGAGCCAGGCCTGGCAGGATCTGTCCACTGGTGCAATAGTAGCATACGTGTTAATGGGAAGAACTAACAAGCAGAACTCACATCTGGGATAGTACATGGGCCAAAGCCCAGTGGGTGACTGGATCACAGGCCCTACAGGAGAACTTACTCTGCTAAATGGAAACCAACTGCCCCCTGAGTACTTACAACTTTATAGTCATAGAGTAGTACTTCTCTCAACCCACGTCAGAGAAGCTTCTTTTTGCAATAGACAGTAATTAATACAAAGACCCACAATTGGTCATTGTGTGAGAATAAGGGATTATAGATACTTAGCTTTAAATGGGACAGTTATATCACATACACACCCCAAGGCTGAGGAACCCTGCAGAAGAGGGGGGTGTTAAAATTTTAAGAGCCAGAGGTAGTTGATGACTGTACTTGCCCAATGTGACAAGGCCATCTGTGTTCTGTGTGTGAACTCACGGTGGCCATGACTGCATGCACAGGACCTGCACAAGATCAAGACAGATAAAACCCCAGCACGGTTGGGTAGGGTTCATACTCCCAATCCAAACTGAGGAGCTACGGGCAACTGATGTCTGCTAGAGGAAGAAGAATCAAGTTTTCTTCAGGGATGTGGCTCCAGCAGACGGCCCTATACATACAGACAGCACTACGTGGACTCAGTGTGTTTAAACACAGCACGTGAAGCTGGTAGGGATAAGTGGTGCTGGGGGAGGACAGGGAATGAACTGGAGAAGAGGGAATAGGGATGGATCTGATCAAAACACAATATGCATATATAAGCTTCTCAAACAAAAAGTAAATCTTTCAAGAGTCTGGCTTCTTTAGCAGTGAGGGTGTATGTTACCTTGTGCATTCCTTGGCACTCTTACCAAAGACTTTCCTAATTTGGATACTCTTCTACTTAACTTGACACAAATACTGCCTAAAGTACTGTAAATGAAAGAAAATGCAATTATCTTACAGTCCACGGAGTTACTGTAAGGCAATCTTAGGGCTAGGCACTGGATTCTTAATCAAGTGAGAAGCACACTAGCACTGTTTCAATAGCCTTTCACTCAAGTACATACATTTGTGTCCTTCCCCAGAGCCTTCGTCCGCAGTGTAGGGGTCAGCTCTGAAGTACATGTACTGCATTTCCCCCCTGCTCTTGCCACTCTCGTCATATTCACTGTCAGTCCCAGAGTCCTCTTCGGCTGTGTCCCATGTCTCCTTTTTCCCTTCGTTTGCCTTAGTTCTTCTACTACTTGTGATACTGTGAGAGTCGAGTCCATTGGCCAGCGGGATCTGAGCACTGTCTGCATTGCACAAAGTGTCGCTGCTGTGACTGGAGCTAAGAATGTCACTGTCTACTGAACTTGTACTCCGGTCATTATTCACGTCTGAGTCTGAACGCTCTTCAGACTGAAAGTTTTCTGGGTCAGAAGTCTGAATGTGCTGTTCAAGCTCTCGATTACCCACAGAGGTGGAAGCGCCCCTCTCATTGAGAGGGGATTCAATGTTCTCAAAGTCACTCGTCTCAGTGCTCTTGCTGCTGTCTCCACTGTCTCCATCCTGCTGCTGCTGCTGCTGCTGCTGCTGCAGGGACAAGCTTTTGAGTTTTTCAGTGCTCTCTTCTAGAATAGCATCCACAGACTTTAAATTCCCTGCAGGTCCTTTCACTCTTTCACAATCATCGTCCACATTACCAGAATCGCCTCCGGCTTTCTGGTACGCTGTCCTTTTAGAATAAGATCCTGGCGATTGTTCAGGCAGCAAAACAAATAACCGGATTGTATTTGCATGTCGATCCAGGAGTTTCCACAAGTGGGAATCTGTGAAGGCCGCCTGGTGATCCAGAGTCTCAGAGCTTTCAACAAACACCTAAACAGTGAGTGTGAGACAGTGTTAGTAGCATTCTTATTCTTTGTAACAACAGCCTACCAATATGAGCCAGTACATAGTAGGTTTTAGGATTTGTGACGTTATGCAGGCATGGGAGTATACACCCTATCTCAGTATTGGAAAACAGAGGTAGGGTAACTGTCACAGGCTAGCCTGGTCTATGTAGTGAGTTCAAGGTCAGCTAAGGCAAATACAAGATCCTGTCTCCAAAAAAACAAAGTCAAACAAAAATTAACCATATATTTGGCAATAATTAACAGTATGTTGGGTTTTTCATAAAAAGCTATTACTATTTAAATAACCATTATAAATTAAGACTATTAGTTAACCATTTAAGGAAGAAAGCGGGGAGGAAAAGGACTGCTCTGGAACTCTTTTCCCTAAATTAAAATTATTATGGTTTAAACATTTAAAAATTAAATTATATTTTAAAAAATGTATTGTGCACACATGAATGTGTATGTATGTATGGGTATGTGGCACACAGGCAGAGTTCAGAGAAGAACTTGAGGTAGTCAAGTATATGTCCATGGGATCAATTTTAGGTTATCAGGCTTGGCCACAGCATCTTTGACCTGAGGAGTGCTCTTGCCAGTTCACAGATTACACTTTAATATCACTCACTCACAAAAAGACACACACACACAGAGAAAATACACAATTAATAAAATGATATTAAAAGGTGGCAAGACCTAAAACAAGTTTGACGACTTGTCTCCTCCGCAACAGAGAGGTGAGCAAGCAAAGGGCAGAAGGGTGGGAGGGTCTCACAAGGCACAGCTCTGACATGGTATGAAGGACCGTCTTACCAGGGAACTCAAGGATGGAGTTAGGAAGACAGTCACTGAGGAGAGAGACTCAAACACAAAGGCTCAAAAAGGCATGAGGAATCAGAACTTGAAAAGTAAAGGAAGGCAGGGAAACAGGCAGAGGTGAAAGGAGCAGCAGCAATGCTGAGTCAGCAGAGAAAGAAGCCTAGCTGGATGCAGAAGAAGGAACTCTGGGGAGGCTGTGCACACTGAACGGCTACTCTAGGACAGCAAGTGGGACGGTGCTGCTTGCAGCCAGGCTTACAATACTCAACGTTACTCCATTTGTTACCAGCATAGAAGACACAATGAAAAGACAGAGACACACCTTGTTACTTCTAAAGAAGCCCTCCGCCTTCAAGGTCTTGCTAGGCACGCTGAGGAGGCGCAGGTCATTGTAGCAGCGCTCCAGCACTACCCTCATGGACTCTGCAGGCAAGTGCGTGGCCTGCAACGAGAACGTCAGTAAGAGGGAGCTACCCAACAGAATTCTTCCTGAAATTAGACTCTCAGAAGAGAAGACAGTGCAGAGGTCCTTAAAGCACACGAGAGCAGGCAGGTCCTTAGGTGTCAATCCTAGCACCCACCCTGAGCCCTCAAAAGAAGTGCCAGAGAAAATTAATCTTAAGTAGAGAGTTAACAATTTTTGGTGCTCATCTCCATGTCACTTAGGCTGTAAACTGGAACAAAGGAACACTGTCTAACCTTCAAGGCCTTTGCTTATGACAAAGCTCTGTGACTGCACTTGTTCTTTAGCATTTCCCCCATGAGGCCATTAGCTTCACTACAGAGTGGGCTAGCATAATGTCTTCTTCTCTTGTTTTTCTCTTTTCTTTTTTGGTTTTTCGAGACAGGGTTTCTCTGTGTAGCCTTGGCTGTCCTCGAACTCGCAGCGAGCCGCCTGTCTCTGCCTCCCAAGTGCTGGGATTAAAGGCGTGTGACACATGCCTGGCTCTGTCTTTCATCCAATCTCAGTGCTTATGCTTTGCAATGGATTAGAAATGTTTGCATGTGGCACTTACGTTAAACGTATAGAGTATTATGATCACCTGGTATGCATGTGTGCGCATGTTAGCCATCGTGTTAGCCAACAGCACAGGAGTTGTCTTTTGATGCTGTAACTAGCAACAGTGATGGAAGTCTCTTAGCTGTTACCAAACCTGACAAACTTCACAAGATCTCTTGCAACCAGAACACTTATTTACTGATGGTCACGACAACCCTGTGCAATGGGAACTAAAATCTCCAGACATCAAGCTATAAGACAAAGCAGATGGCTGAAAACTGTACTTTAAACTTGTAGTCACCGGACAGTAAGGAAGGCCACAAAACTGTTTGCACGCTCAGGGTGCAGAGCGTGGGACCCTTGAGACAGAACAGTCATGTGTTTCACATGGTTCAGTTCATTGTCCAAAGACAGCCAAGTGTTTCCATCACCTCATTCCAGCTCTAACACTCAGAACTGGCTGACATTCTGAGCCACTATTTAATGTATCACCTTCTTTTGTCAAGGCTGCTTACTCACCTCACTGTTGCTAAGCCTGAGTGCATGCACACATACCACAAAACAAATTAATGCAATAAAAAACATTTTAGGACTGGGTGTGGTGGTGCACTCCTTTAATCCCAGCACCCAGAAGGCGGAGGCAGGCAGATAGCTGTGAGTTCAAGACTAGCCTGGTCTATATAATGAGTTTCAGGTCAGCTAGGAGCACACAGCAAGACCCTGCCTACAAAATAAAATAATAAAAACAAACAACCACTGTATGTCTGCCTTCCTTTGAAACATAACAACCACAAGCCTGGCAGTGTCTGCTTACGTAGCCATTCATTCTTCCAATCCACTTTCCCTGAACTCTTGGCCAAATGCCTTTACCTGAATGATTTAAACAGCTGCCTCAGTGTCACCCAAACTCAGCCTCCACGCACCTTGAACCCCAGTTTAGTGTCACTAGACTTACCATTCTGAAGAACAAAGGATCTACTTAGCGCTGCACCAATGAGAGCCCAGTTAGTGTTCAAAGCCTTCTGTGAAGCAAACTCAATTCACACCTGAAGCACGTGTTTCACAGAAAGCAGCTCAAAGCATAGTCCAGGTCAGCGCTGCCGCTCCACTCCCTCAAGGTCTCAGTTTGGTTTTTTCTACCTCAAGTGTCCCTTTCTACTTCAATTGTGTTTTGTCTATAAATATTGCTCCTTTAAGGTAGAACCTATAACTTGCAACTACCACAGTGAGTCACACATGCAGCAAGAACTCAAAAATATTCATGGTCTAATTTCACCACTTACCTTTGAGATGAGCTGTTTAAATTCTGTAACTGTCTGATTTAAATAAGCACGTACTGTTACAGGAGCAGCGACAGTCTCTGCCTTCAGATCGACAACATGCACTTTCACCATCACTTCTATTGCATTAAAAACATAAAAATGTACTGGAGGTTACTTTCTTTTTTTACCTGCATTTTACATGAGCAGTGCATTCTCAATGTGTTTCTAATAGGTGGCAAAAAGAATAAGCTCTCTTGTAATATAGTAGATTTATATGATATCCATCTAATGTTCTTTAAATTGACCTATGTTAAACAACAACAAAAAATCCAAACATAATGTAAAATGTTTTATTTCCTTCTAAAATATAACACCACCTCAAATTTATTAAGCATATTAAAAATACAACCCAGTTATTTCTTAGTCTTCTGCTTGGTAAAGTACATATGCAAAAGGATCCAAATAGAAACTAAACCACAGCACTGAAAACATACATGGAAGTAGAGATTACAAAACAAATACTAATGGGACACAGCCCAGTTGGGACTTATAAAGAACTCCATTAAATTATTCATGACCTTGTTGCTCTCCTCAAAAAACAATTCAAATTCCATGGAAAATTCAAATAACAAACTGGTCTGGTATATCTGTTCCAAATCGTATTCACGTGAAAAGGAAATAGCTGTCAAGCATTGCATTGAGCAGCTGTTTTGTCTTACTGTCAATTCTCAAATTTCCCCTTACACTGTTCACTTAAACAACAAAATAGTCTAAGATCTTGATAATTAACAAATAATAGAAATGGCTCCATGAATATTATTACACATCATATTTAAAGTCTGTTTAAAACCTTTTTTACGTTTATTTTGTATTGGGGTGTTCTCTGTTTCTTACACACATACACACATACTCACACATGCAGAGAGGGAGTTGGTTTTCTTCTTGCATCTTGACAGCCTCATCATGCTTTAGGAATTAGTTTTATTACTGATTCACGTAATTATTTAATTATTTTTATCTTTTTTATATCTCACTCAGAAAAATCTCTTAAAAGGATTCTACAAAGTACAGAGTCTGGATAATGCAAGCACCACTAAATTTTCAGAAATGAGACAAGCAGGCTTCTTGGGAGAAGAGTGTACTTAATATACTTTGGACAGCAAAGCCGTACAAAGCAACGAACTGTATGGTTTCCAGAAGGAATAGGAGGGAAGGGGGGAAAGAGGAGGAGGAGAAGGAAAGATGGTGGCATGGATACCGTTGGGAACTGAACTGGTAACTATTTCACGTCACCCTGACAGGAACTCAGCATTTAGCATTCCACATTAAAGAAGAGAGCCCTACTGAAGACTGGGAGGTGCTTTCTTGTTGCTGTTGCTCACTATTTAAATTCTGTGTAGAGACAAGGTCTATCAAATGTGCCCATCTCAGCCTCCCCACTGCTAGAATCACAGCATGTGCCAGCAAGCCCAGCAGAAGCTGGAACGTAACTCCAAACTCATTGCTGACGACTACTCAACCTGTCAAAATTATGCATATTTTAAGAACATATAAAAAATTTAAGTCACTCATGTCTATGATCAAAACATTTGATCACAATAATTTAAAGCCCATTACAACCCAAGAGTATAAAATTGCTTACCTCCAGGCTTGTAAGACTGAAAAACTTGATCAGGCTTTCTTGTTTCCAACAGTAGATCAAACATGTACGTGGACTTGACTCCTCCTAGGAGCAGCCCCATTGGTGTATCTTCTTCTCCCTCATAGGATCGCTCCAGGTAATCATGAAACTCATCATATTTTACCAGGCGACAGCAATCCAGGGGAATCACATCTTCTAAATCTACCATCTAACAAAAAACAATCCCCCACAAGACAAAAAAATATGGTGTTTTAGGACAGTATTAGAGGAAGGTCCAACGGTGTTTTCAAATGTTAATTTCAGTGCCTTGAAATCTGGTTACTGCCCTACCACGGGTACTGTTACGAATGTTGAAATATCTCCTGTAACCACATGATGATAAGGAATGTTCCCATTTATGCCTGATTGGCTAAATAAAGATGCTGAACCTTATGACTGGGTAGAAGAGAGGAAGATGGAGTTTAGGTGCCCGGGCTAGGGTTCCCCAGGAGCCATCAGAATCTGCCCAGCACAGTACTTACAGCTTAAAAATAAATCATAGTCTCTCAGTGTGAATCAGTGGGGAACTACTGCCTTAATAATTTACTGTATTACTTAATATACAAAAAATAATTCGTTTTTCTACAACAGGCTAGTGTGCAGAAATCCTACCAAGAGCTCCTTATATACAATAAAATATATAGAATTATGATTTCTATCAGAGTAATAGGTATCTTTGATTTTTTTTTTTTTTGAGAAAGCCACATGAGGAAGGCTGGCTCTGAATTCACTATGCAAACAAGGATGACTCCAAACACTGGCTCTTCTTGTCTCCACTTCCCAAACACTGAGACCACAGGGAATGAGCATTCATGCCTGGCTTAAATATATCTAATTATCACCTTTATTATTCCTAAAATAACATAAACTATACAATGATATAGTTGTATCCTTATCATGGTTATAGTTGTAGGATAAATTATCTCAATATACTAATTTACTTTATGACATCCAAACAATAAAATAATCGCAAATCCTCAAAGAAAAAAAATTTCCTAATGGACTATAATGGTCTTCCCTCTGGCATCTCTAATGGCTCATACAGAAGGCACTCAATAGATATCTGCTAAATACATAGAGAGCACAAATAAATGTGTTTCTAATTCTAATTTCAGTATCCAGTAAGATTAATTGGCCTTTCAGATGCCTTCAGAATCAACTGAGTATATCCAAAGAATAGCTGGAGGATGGAGGGAGATTAACACATAACATTCAAAGGACTTATATCATCTGTCTCAACTATAAAACTTGGGTGCTATCAAAACTAAACGTACCTTATATGCCATTTCTACTGCCTCCTTTAATGTCTTATCCTTATGAACCTCCAACTTGTTTTCCATCATGACTTGTTTCACAGGGTGCAAACAGAATAATTTTATCTACAAAATAGAAAATACCATCATCAACTCACTACGTCAAGTGTCCCAGATGAATTTTTTGGCAGATAGCACTTTTCTTCATTATCAAAACAACGTAATTAAAAAACAAAAAACATTGTTCAGAAAATTCTTTCTGTCCTTATTTCTAACTAATTGACAGTGACTAAGTCTTATGTCTTGAAAAAAAAAAAAAACTCATTTGGGAAACTGATTAATATGCTTCTAGTCAAAATTTTTATAACAAGCGTAATATTTCACAGGGTTATCTCTGTAAGAGAAATTATCTCCAAGAGTATTAATTTTTGAATATACTTAATTAAAAGGGTTTTTTATGTGTAGAGGTGCTTTGCTTGCATGCATGTCTGTACCAAGTGTGTCAGAAAGGGTGTCAGATCCCTTAGAACTGGAGTAACAGACAGTTGTAGGTGCTGGGAATTGAACCCAGATCCTCCAGAAGAGCAGTCAGGGCTTTTAACTGCTGAGCATCTCCTCATTCCTGTTGAAGGGCTTTAAAGGGAGAACAGCAGGGGCAGTGGGGCAATAACTAAGGTGTGGCGTCGTTTTTATGTGTTTCGCAGGCCTTCCCTCCTCAGGACATGAGAACCCCTGCCTCACATAGCTGTCAGGCACTGGCCACCACGCTACACATCACTGTGCCTCAGTACCAACTACGCTCATCCCTGTGGTAAAGCCACACTGCCTGAGGACCACCGGCCGACCTGTCTGAGCAGCCGACTCTGAGCTACCATGAGAACGACAATGGTGAGAAAAGCAAACACCAACACCACTTGTCAACCACAAACATGGAATCAAACCTTGCATGTGTTACGTTCAATTTCTCGTTGCCTCTTTTCCTGTTCTTCCAATTCTCTCTCCTTCTGCACCAGGTTCTTAATGTGTTCTGGGTACTCGTCCACTTCCAGAAACTCTAGGAACATGAGACAGTATCACTCAGAGTGGGTTCCCGTACCCGTTTGTTCTACTGTGCATTCACGGAGCCATGTAGCCTCTTCTCAGTGTGCAACAGAAGTCTTCCTCTAGGCAACAGTGAAGAACCACTGATGGCGAGATCATATTCAGACCTAGTAAATGGCTCAGCCCCTACAACTCAGCAAGACTTCAAAACTTTAAAAAACCTTGGAAACTTAAAATCAAGTCACGTTTAATTTCAAATTATGCTATCACCATGGAACGCTGTGGCCTTTGGCAACTTTACTTTGGACCTCGGCTCCCTTAGCTTATTAAGAGCACCTGGCCCTTAAAGTGTAGTACAAATGAGTAAATGTTACTGCTGCTACATATGTGATTGTTACTACATCTGATAGCATTACTACCTTCCTTCCTCCTCAAAGCAACCCTTCAGCTATCTTCTATCCAAAGAAAGCAGAGGCACGAAACTGGTAACTCCATGGAGTTTACATATATATAAAAGTATATATATATATAAAAAAACAATGTGAAATAAGGACACTTGAATAAAGCCAATGACTGACTTTAAGGAAAACAATAACTATCAGTATCAATCAATAGAACCTGTAAAGAGTAAAAACACAATGTTTCCTGAAATCAGCTCCAGCCTTTAAAAAAAATCTTTCCTCACTGGCTGTATGACCTTCATGCAATCAACTAGCTGAAAAGCACACAGTGCCCCCTGGTGTTTACTGTAGAACTAGAGTTAGCCACAAAGGGACGGGGTAAAGCACTGCACAGGGCAAGGGCCCCAGGATGTAGGAACTACAGTCCTGGCTACAGCAAATCTTAGGTCCTGAAATATAAATTTGTTGAAACAATAATTATGTAGTAAGTCTTGCTTAGTGAACTTTTGTTCACAAACAGATGAACAGAAAATACAATGGCTGAAAGATATCCTAAGAGCACATCAGCACACTAAAAATAAGTATGTTCAGATCAAAGTTAGTGATTACTTTTTTAAAATTATAAAACTCATCATATGTGTACGCATCTACAGACAAAATTACACACACTCTAACATGTTTGTAACACTGTGAATCAGTAAGAATTAGCAAGGAAAAAAAAAACCCCAACATCCAAGAACTGAGAATTCAAACATAGAAAGGACAGACATACTTTACACTAAGGATTATTTGGGCAGCTTCAAAGGTTCTGGGCATTAAAATCAGGCCATCAGGCTTGGCAACAAGTACCTTTGATCAGCTGAGCCATCTTGCTGGCCCCCTGGGATTCTTAATAAAAATTTGTTCTTCAATGATATAAAAAGATACTTAACTCTCTCTAATAAATGATTTCTGAAGTATTTCAGGCCATCTGGAGTCCTCTCTCAAACTATGTGGATATGAACAAACCCAAAAACTTGAAATAAGCAGTAGGTAATTTGAGCTTTCACTGCATACTAGCATTGCTACAAGACCCTGAAGGGTTGTTTCACTCATGTATTACACCCCATCAGGTGTCATCATTTCCAGTCTGCACTTCTGCAAAGACTCGGCAAAGTCAAGTGATTTGCTCTAGAACACACAGTAGGTGTGGACACTGCACAGGGTGAATTTTCCTTAAAAACCTAATTTGTTTATCAAAGAGAAAGTGTGTTATAGAGTATTCCAACCACCTATCTGTGTGTGGGTGTTGCTTGTGTGTGAGCACATGCCTGCCTGTGTGTAGTACTGGTTGTCAGAACTTGGGGACTTGTGAATGCAAACCAAGAACTCAATCACCTAGCTATAGCCTCAGCTCCTTTCAAATCACTAAAGGGCCTGGTAAAAGTGTCAGCAGGCCTCAGAATTGTAATCTTCCTGCCTCACTCAGCCCACCAAGTAGCTAGAGTTACAAGCACAAATCATTATACCCAGCTCGACAGACTTTTGTAAGCTGTTTTTATCACTTAGTATTATTTCATGAGTGTTTATAATTTCTCCCAAGTATTAAAAAATCCTAGCTGTTAACTGTTCTATCACCTAAAAGCAGTTATCTAGGTCTGTAAGACATACAAAGGAAATTACTTTATGATGGGCTAACATACTTGCATTTCTTGTTGGATCCTTCAGTCTGTATATCAGCATATATGCATTTGTTGAGCTAGGAGAAATGTAAAAAAAAAAAAAAAAATTAACAGGTCCTTCTAAATAGACAGTAGATTCCATTTATAAGCACCAGCTCTTTACGTGAACTATTAGTGTCTTTTTCTTTCAAATAATCAAAAATCATACCACCACTCAGAGACACATTAACATTAAAACATTACAGAAAGAAAGGAAAATCCTTGTTAATGGTACTCATATGAAAAGGTTAAAACATCTCCTTTTGGTAACATGGTGAGGTCATAAAGAAGGCTGTGTGCCACAAAGCCTACTACAGCTAAGTCAGGGCTTGGAAAACTGCTCTGCTGGAAAGAACCAAGAAAAAACTCCTCAGTCTTGCTGAATGGTGGTGGCACACACCTTTAATCCCAGTACTCAGGAGGCAGGGGCAGGTGGATCTCTACAAGCTCAAGGCCAGCCTGGTCTACACCGTGAGTTCCAGGACAGCCAAAGCTACACAGAGAAACCCTGCCTCGAAAAACCAAACCAAACCAGACCAAACTAAAGTCTTTGCAGGTCTGCTAGTCTGTGTTGCAACTCAAGCTGTTACAGCAGGAAAGTATGAGCCAGCACGTATGAACAGACGCCCAAGGCTTGCAGTTTGCTGAGCCTGGGGTAAAGTTACAGCTCACTCCACTGGATCAAACTGAAGCTCATGCTATTATTGCTTACCTTGCAAAAGCACTGGAGTAGTAGCCCCTGCTTCCTGAAGACCCACCATGTGTCTTCTTAATGTCTTCTTGTGTTATCTAAAAAGTTATAATGTTGTGCTTTTGTAAAAACCAGTGGCATCTTTACATTAACGTCATCATGTAAATACATGACCCAATATTCTAGTTTCCTCCGATCCTCCCCAGACAGGCTGGGCTCGAACTCTTGGCAATTCTATGTCTCAGGCACCCAGTGCTAGAAATTACAGGTGTGAACCACCAAGCCCAACTCTAATGCAGTCTTTTAGTCTCTGGTTAGATGGGTCATATTCCTAAGATTATTCCGAGTTTACCAATGGCTGCTCTGGTGAGTTAGGCTCAAGGGCTAGGTCCACATCAATCACAAGGAGGACATAAGAAGGAAGGGTGAAGGCTGGAGGAAAGGGGCAGTCTATCTTGGAAACAGGTAATAAACAAAGGCACTACCAGTGAAAGGCTGGTTCCACAGGAACTTGAGACACACCATCATAGGCACTTCTGCTCTGAGTAACTACTTCACTTCAGGAGCCTTACCCTGCTCACATGCTGGTCATTGAAACTGTACCATTGCTCATCACTGAAAGACTTAATGCAAGCGTAATAGTGACCTCCAGCAGCACTCCCTGAATGCACCATCACTGAGAAGAGCTCATACATCAGGGAGTTCTAAGAAGAGAAGAAAAAAAAAGTTTAGAAGAGAGGACTACAAACCTCTTATTTGAAACTCCCTATTTCCTATAGATGCAGTGTGAAGTCATATGACAGCTATTCTATGTAAGCTAATTTGTCCCTTAGGTAGCATTATAATGGCAAGTCACCAAAAACCTTAGTATGCGATACTTTCATCCTTCATTTTAATTATGATGTCTTCTGATCTTTGGACTATATATATATGTCTATAAACATATGCTTGATTATTTATGAAAGAATAATAGTCTGAAATTTTGTGACATATGTACTAAATAGAAAGCTGTTTTAATTTGCATAGCATGATCAAGAAATTACTAGCCAGGTGGTAGTGGCACACGACACCTTTAATCCTAGCACTTGGGAGGCAGAGGCACGTGGATCTGAGTGAGGCCAGTACTGTCTACAAAGTAAGTTCAAGAACAGTCAACACTACACAGAAAAACTCTTGTCTCAAAAAACAAAAGAAAACAACAAAGCATCAAAAACAAAGAAAAATGAAAGAAATCACCAGCACATTGCTTTTGCCCTTTAAATAGAATTCTGTTTCTGACAGTAATCTAAAGTATCTTCTAATATACTTATGCAGTATTTTTGATAAGTAATATTAATTTGGCATCTATTATTTATATTAATAATGAATCTGAGCCTGGCATGGTGACTTACACTTTACATTACAGCATTTGAGAGGCAGAAGCAGATGTAACTCTGTGCAGTTAAGGCTAGTCTCATTCACACAGTGAGTTTTAGGATAGCCAAGGCTCTACAGAAGAGACATTGTCAACACACCCACATCCCTGCCCCCTAATCCAGAACTGTACTATTTCCATAATACATCAGCTTATGGCCATCCCACTCTGAACATACCTTGTCTATAATAAAAATAAGATATAAGAACCTTTTCTCTATTCTTTTGTTGGTAGTAGAGACTGAACTCACAGATGCTACCAGGCAAGAGCTCCAGCATGTAGCTCTATGTCTGCTCCTCTTTGTTATTTTTCACTTCAAGATAGGGTCCAAGTTGCCCTGGTGGTTTTGAACCCACTAAAGTTGCCTAGGGTAGGCCTCAAACTTATAACTCTTCTAGACCAGCCTTCCAAGTGCTAGGATTATAAGACATGTGCTGGGACACTAGATTCAATTGCCTTTTTTTTAGAAGCCTTGGCACTTCACACCCCCTTAAAGAATTAACAATGCTAGAGACCCTGGCAACCAGTATTTCCATCTTTAAAATCAATAGGGAGCAGTCAGATATGGTAGCTCAGGCCTGTAATCCTAGCACTTAAGGAATCAGATATTGTGAGAGAGTGAGCATGTGCGAGCGCCCATCACACACACCCACCCACACACACAGTGGTGGTTTGAATAAAAATGGCCCCCATAGGCACATAGAGTGGCACTATTAGGAGATGTGGCCTTATTAGAGTAGGTGTGGCTCTGTTGGAGTAAGTGTGTCTCTTGGAGGTCTCAAATGCTCAAGCCAGGTGTAGTGTGAGTAGTGTGACCGTCTCTTTCTGTTGCCTGAGGATCAAGATGTAGAACTCTCAGCTGCCTCTCCAGCACCATGTCTGCCAGCACCATGATCACAATGGACTAAACCTTCAAACTGTAAGCCAGCCCCAATGAAATGTTTTCCTTTATAAGAGTTGCCATGGTGATGGTGTCTCTTCACAGCAATAGATACCCTAATTAAGACAGCAAATATTTTTAACCTTAAAAACTCCACAACCACTTCCAAATATAAGAATGTTATTAACTCAGAGGCTCAGGTTATATAAACAGTAGTAACCAAGTGCTAAGAAGAGAGACTTTTATAAGTAGTTAATCATGCTGGAGTCGGCTTTTTGGTGACAGAATTGCCTAAGAATCCTCACGCTCCATTAAAGAGGTGCAATAAACTCACTGGTCCACCAAGCTGGGCCTGGAAGGAACCCTTTCTTTGGTTTGTCTTCACCATTTCTACCTGCAGTGAATAAAAATAGGAGTTTCCAGAGCTGGAGATGGCTCGGTGTTTAAGAGCACTGGCTGCTTTTCCAGAGGACCCAGATTCAATTCCCAGCACTCACACAGTAGTTCACAACTGTCTGTAACCTAGACATCCTCTTCGAGCTCTGAGGGCATCAGGTATATACGCATGGTGTACAGAAATGTAGGTAAAACACCCATTCACATCAAATAAAATAACTTTTAAAAGAAAAAGAAATAGAATCTCCAATGAAGGTTATGACACAGAAAGTTAGAAAGACTGATTTGCCACAAGTAGATTCTCCAAATGGGCAAGTAAGGGTTTTTCAGTTTGTTTGTGTTTTGAAGTTTGCTTTGAGAGGGTCTTGCTTTGCAACTCTTTCTGGACTGGAACAAGTTATGTTAGATCAGGCTAGCTTCAAACTTGCAGCTAATTCTCTGTCTTTTATCCTACATTTGGGATCACAGATGTGCACTACTATACAGGTCTGTTAGGTCTCATTCACTTTTCTGCAGGAGCTCTCCA
Source organism: Acomys percivali (assembly GCA_907169655.1). Taxonomy (NCBI): domain Eukaryota; kingdom Metazoa; phylum Chordata; class Mammalia; order Rodentia; family Muridae; genus Acomys; species Acomys percivali. The sequence goes on along the minus strand of OU015752.1, from coordinate 125,246,864 downwards.
CTTTCTCTTTTTATTTTACAACACTAGGGAACAGACGAGGGACTTCAGGCATGCTAGGCAAATACATTTCCATTGCCCTTTCCTCTCTATTCATTAGTTCAAAAGTACTTTGGCCTTCCAAAATCAAGTATCAGCACATCTCACTTTGTTTTAAATAACTTTAAACTGACTACAATTGTTACATAATGAAACTTCTAGAACAAATTTTGAAAACTTGAGTAGTTCAAATTTTATTGCCAAAGGTAAGATTAATCAAAGTAACGATAGGCAGGCTGCAAAATTTACCTGTGATCTAGAATTTGTGCCGAGACCATTTTTAATTATTTTTTGAAATAGGCTCACTCTGTAGTCACTACTGGCTAGAACCTGATACCTAACAAGATCCTCCTGCCTCTGCCACCCAAGTGCCTGGATTCCAGGCACATATAAACTGGTTACTAGTAACATATTTTAAAGTTTTATTGTAATTAGCACCTCCCCACACAATTATGTTCCTGGAACATTCTGAGACTGCAAGTTCTAGATTAGAATTACAGGTATCACATTACAAGCAAAAGGTAATTCAGCTTATATGAGGGAAGAGTTAAGAGTTCTCAGGTACAGTATTTTACTAACAGTTGTATTGGAAGCATTTCCTAAAACAGGGAAAAGGCAAGAACCCTGTCTTATCATTCCTATTATGTCCTACTGAATGGACATCTACCTAGGCATTAGGACAGGAAGAAAAGGCAACCATATCAGAATGAAGAAACCAAACTGTCTTTACTAACAGACACCACGATTATCTACACACAAGAATAGGCAAGGTGGAGCTGCACTGGGCTCATGGCAGCTTAATGGTCTCATATGGAGCTGTCATGTCTCTGTTGCATTATTCACTGCCCAACAATCCCCACTCACCTCTTTTCCCTGAATGGGGGAGGTAACTTTAAAAAGTCAAGGACAGTGGTGATGGTGGTAAAAAGAGCAGCCTGGATCCAAAACAGCTTTATACTATAATACTCCATTCTTAGATATTGCCCCAAATCTTTATATCTAATTGTTCTGTGACGTGAGAGAAGATAATCCTACACTATGCTCAGGATTTTGTATATGAAACTACCCCTCGGTGAGGCCAGTTACATGGCTGTAAAAGGGTAGCTGGACAAGAACCTTAAAACCACTGACACAGTGAAACAACGTCCTACCACAGACGGTATCCAGGGTTTTGAAAAGTTTCCAGATCATAATTTAAAGGAGAGCACAATTTTCTAGAATCTCTAAGGATGGCTCGGCAGAAGAGAGAAAAGCCAGCCGAGGATTTGGTTTTCCCTAACTCAAGGCCAGCTCTGTTATTAACTGTTTCAGAGTGCACCACGGCCAGAATTCTTAAAATGCAACAAATCAAGTCCAACACTCTTATTCCTCTATGAGCAAACTCAGTGAAGACAAAAGATATGAAAGGCAGAGGCAGCACCCATTCTAACAGGATCCAACTCTCAACACGCAACACAATCTTCTAAGGATTAGCGTCCCGCTGATGGAGAGATGGCTCACAGGCTAAGAGTACTGGTTGCTCTTTCAGAGGTCCTGAGTTCAATTTTTAGGTCACATGATGGCTCACAGCCATCTATAATAAGATCTGGTGGCCTCTTTTGGCATGCAGGTGTACATGTAGACATTGCATACATAATAAATAAACTTTAAAAAATAAGAATAATTAGCATCCCATCTATAAGTAGTGTTTCCCTAAATACAACTATGATCATACCACAAAACAACATTTTAAAAAGCATTAATTAAAAAAAAATCACAAAATAATGTAAGTTCAGAAGTTACTATATTCTCTTTTTATTTTTGTTTTTGTGTTTTCAAAGCAAGGTTTCTCTGTGTAGCTGTGGCTGTCCTGGACTCCTTTGTAGACCTCGAACTCACAGACATTTACCTGTCTCTGCCTCCTGAGACTGGGATTACAGGTGTGGCCACCATGCCTGGCCTTATTTTCTGTTAATATTCTCTATCTTAATTAAAACATGCAGGAACTGGGGGTATACCTTTCTGGCAAGCCACTTACTTAGCATGCTCAGCACCTAATACGAATAAACTTCATAAAAGATACCTTTTCCAAGCCAGGTTTTGAGATTTTCTCAGTTCCACTACTGCTCTCCAGGCATATTCCTTCATCAACAGCATCATCCGTAGAGAAATCATTGCTCATCTGGTCGCTATGGCAACTGCCTTCATTTTCTGCTCCACTATCAGTGCAACTTTCAGTCTGAGGAGATTTCTAGTAAGACATAATTATCTTAAAATCTTAAGCCAAATAAAGGAAAAGATATTCAAATTTGTACCTATGTTTTCTACTATGCTCACAGTTTAACATGTTCTGACTAAGAGAAGTATTTGTTTCATTTAAAGTACATTTTTTTTTTTTAACCCAGATTATAAATGCTTTCGATGCAATCAGGAGAACATCCAAAAGAATCAAGCAGAATATTATAATTTCTTTTTATTAATAAAGCTAGAAAACCCTTGGAAGTCAGTGAGTAGAAAGAAATGATGAGCTTTTCCTGGAGTCATCAAAATCCCATGTTCAAACTATTTAAAGTTTCAAGTTTAAAACAAAAAACAAAATTAAAAAGAGTAATTGACAAAACCTCTTGTATGTTTGTATTTCTAGCATAATTTAAGAGCTAGCAAATGGTATGTGGGAGTAACAAATTCCTTAATTCCTGAAAAGAGTATTAGCACAAACAGAAGACATTATTAAAGCCATATGGTACTTTGTTCATTCACTCACACATATTTGCTCAATGTGTAGTAAAGATCAGAAATCCAGCTGCAACACACAGTTCCAATAATAAAGAAACTATGAAACAAGATTACTGCCTATATTCAAGAGAGGTAAAACTCTTTTGTCTTTTAAAGAGATTATGCTATTCTGACCAAATAAGATACTTAAATGTGCAATGTCAAGAAGTGTTTTAGCCACAGCAATCGTCTTCTCATGCAATACACCATTGAAAAGTGAGGAAGGAGTGGGCTGGGCGGTGGTGGCTCACGCCTTTAATCTCAGCACTCAGGAGGCAGAGGCAGGCAGATCACTGTGAGTTCGAGGCCAGCCTGGTCTACAAAGTGAGTTCAGCCCAACCAAGGCTACACAGAGAAACCCTGTCTTGAAAAACCAAAAAAACTTCAAAAAAACAAAAACAAAAAACAAAATATGAGGAAGGAGAAAGTGTCCATCAAGAGATACTTCAAACATTATCATTCTTAACTCATCTCACAAAACTCTTCTCGAAATATAAAGGGGCTGGAGAGTGGTAAGAGCACTGGTTGCTTTCCCAGAGGTCCTGAGTTTAGCTGCCAGGCCCCACATGGTGGCTCACAACTATCTCTAACTCTAGTTTCAAAAGATACAACACACCCTCTTCTGGTCTATGAGGGCACCAAGCACACAAGTGACACAGACATACCTCCAGGCAAAACACCCATTTATCTATGCAAAGTAATTTTAAAAAATTTTTAAAAAGCCAAGCATGATGGTGTACACTTTTAATCCCAGCACTCGGGAGGCAGAGGCAGGTGGATCACTGTGAGTTCGAGGTTAGCCTGGTCTACAAATCGAGTCTAGGACAGCCAAGGCTACACAGAGAAACCCTGTCTCAAAAAAACCAACCACCAACCAAACAAATAAAAAAGTATAAATGTATAATGAAAAGCCTCACAAGAAAATGTAATAAATAATTACCTCATCTTCAATATCAATAAATGTGCTCATATCCAGCTCCTCCGGAAACGACATTCGATCATTCAGTTTAATTCTATGCATGGTTGTATAATCAAAATCAAACCTTTTCAACTGTAAGGTCAGCAGATAGGGAAAATGCAAAAACCGAAGGCCCTAAAAAGAAGCAGGTGTGGTTAAGGGAACAAGTGGATTTAATACTGAGTATCACCCCAGACAATCACCTAATAATATTTATATGCCTCTTACCTTACGAGCATCACATTTCTTCTTACAACGTTCACAAAAATATTGATTTGGGCCATCCAAGATCTCTGGTTGAATAAATGCATGCAGTGCTTCTTCCTAGTTAGAAAAAAAGTAATTGTTTTACAATTACTTAAAATAATATTTAATGGCAAAGCCTTAAATATGAAATACTGTTGTCACCAAAACTGCTATGAATCGAATGGTTAGAACAGAACTAACAGGAAAATATTATAATTGTCATTAAAATTTATAATAAAATTATGCTATTCATTTTTCATAAGAATTCCGTTGGCCAGTATTTTATACCCCAACCATGTCTAGCTAATTTCTTATTAACTTTTATGTTGTGGTGTTTGACTAAATGATACAGAAAGGAAAGCCCTGATCTTTAGAAAGCACTTACATGTATCTTAGACATGTGTCTATAGGTATCAGCTCAGCCTTCAGTACAGGCAACTGACAACTGTCCTCACTTGATCCATAATTTTAAAACTTGCACAGTCATCATTAATCACTACAGTAACTGTACTAGTTATAACTGAAACCCTTTAATTACCATGCACTACTATTCTGCTGCCAAAGGCATGAGGGTTCTTGGGACTTTCACACAGCAGAGCCATGTGGTTTTCTCATCTCAGTACAGTCTTAGAAGCATGAAACACAACAAAGAGCTGGTGCATATGAACACTTTAATCACTAGCACTTCAAATTAAAACAATACTCAATGCAATAAACTAAGATTGATGTGTGGTCTCAAATTTTATCTGATGGTATCTTTTCTACACACTTGGTCTAAGCAGAGCTACCAATAACACATCACATGCAAAGAAAATGATAATTAGCTGGGTGCAGTAGCACATACCTTTAATCTCAGCACTTGGGGAGGCACAGGCAGGCGGATCCCCGTGAGTTCAAGGACAGCTAATGCTACACAGAGAAACAAAACCAAGAAAGAAAGAAAGAAAGAAAGAAAGAAGCCGGGCGTGGGGGCGCACGCCTTTAATCCCAGCACTCGGGAGGCAGAGGCAGGCGGATCGCTGTGAGTTCGAGGCCAGCCTGGACTACAAAGTGAGTCCAGGACAGTCAAGGCTACACAGAGAAACCCTGTCTCAAAAAACCAAAAAAAAAAAA
>OU015752.1:125228423-125241657 GCA_907169655.1 Acomys percivali | reverse complement strand
AAAAAAAAAAAAAGAAAGAAAGGAAAGAAAAGAAAGAGATGGATAACAAGTCACTAAGGCCAAGTGAGTTCAATTTGTTTCTCAAAAGATAAAGCCCCAAGAAGGGAGGAGAAAGAGTACCAAGTTTGTTTTTAATATATCACTAAGTGTTTCACTGGCAATCATAGGCAAGAATACACTTAGAAAACAATTCTTTTTCTCTCTGAAGCATATTCTAAGAATGAAAAATTCCTTTTAAAACATAAGGAAAAAGAAGCTTTAAAAATTACAGCCTTGGCTTATCACGACTCAAGCCAAGTTTGGAAGGCTTCCAAATAGAATTTGAACTAGTAAAGCAGAATCTAAAGTAAGAGTGTGCTGGTATGATAGCCCTTACTTTTAATCCCAGCACTGGGGAGGCAGAAGCAGGTGGATCTGTCTGAGTTTCAGGATAGCCAGGGCTACACAGTGATACTGTGTCTCAAAAAAATAAAATAAAGGGCTGGGTGGTGGTAGCAACAGATACCTTCAATCCTGGCACCTAGCCCTGGGGAGCCAGAGGCAGGTGGATCTGGGAGTTTGAGGCCAGCCAGGTTTACAGAGCTAAGCTAATTCTAGGACAGCCAAGGCTACACAAAGAAACTCTGTCTTGGAAAAACAAAAAATAAATAAATATTTAAAAAATAAGTAAATAAGAGGGAGCAACATTAGGTAATTACCTACTTAAAAAAATTAGGCTTTGTTAAGCTGACTCTCTCTTACATATTTCTGGCTGGCCTAGAATTTATTTAGGCCAGGCTGGCCTCTGATTCCTAAGTGCTAGGATTAAAGGTATGTACCACATAGCTCTTTCTTTCTTTTAATATTTTATTAATTTATTCTTATTACATTTCAATGGTTATCCCATCCCTTGTATCCTCCCATTCTCCCCTCCCCTATGTCTGTGACTGAGGGGGACCTCTTCCCCCTGTATATGCTCATAGGGTATCAAGTCTCTTCTTGGTAGCCTGCTATCCTTCTTCTGAGTGCCACCAGGCCTCCCCATCAAGGGGAAGTGGTCAAATATGCGGCACCAGAGTTCGTGTGAAAGTCAGTCCCCACTCTCCACTCAATTGTGGAGAATGCCCTGTCCATTGGCTAGGTCTGGGTAGCCCTGTCCATTGGCTAGATCTGGGTAGGGGTTCGAAGTTTACTGCACGTATTTTCCTTGGCTGGTGCCATAGTTTGAGCAGTACCTCTGGGCCAGATCTGCTCGTCATAATATTCTTCTTGTAGGTTTCAGGACCCTCTGGATCCTTCTATTACCCCATTCTCCCATGCTTCTCTAACCTAAAGTCCCAATAAGATGTTCTCCCTTCTGTCCCATTTTCCTAGTAAGTGAAGACTTTCATGGGACATGCCCCTTGGGCTAGTGTCCAGATATAAGTAAGTATATACCATTTGACTCTGCTTCTGGGTTAGCTCACTCATTATGATCATTTCTAGTTCAATCCATTTGTCCACAAATTTAGGCAATTCCTTGTTTTTAATAGCTGAGTAGTATTCCACAGTGTAAATGTACCAGTTTCTCACATAGCTCTTTCTGCAGACGTTTTTATGAAACAAATTTAAGCTTAGTTGTGTGTGTTTTAAAAAATATTTTGCCATGCTTGGTATTATGGACTTTCCCCAACTACAAGTTCAAATTCACATAGTATATTTTACATCTTAATAGTTGAGTAGAAAATTTATACATAAGAAGTACAGTTACCAAATTTAGGGAATTTAATATTGATAAAGTACTTTTGCCAGTTCATGGTCCAATTATTATTATTATTATTATTATTATTATTATTATTATTATTATTATTATTTTGTTTTTTTGAGACAGGGTTTCTACCTTTTCTGAATTATTTATCTGTGAAAAATTCAGTTGGGCATATTTGTATGAGTCTATTTCTGGGTTTTCTGTCCAATCATCTCTTTGCCAATATCACATCATCCTGATGACTGCAGGAATATGAAAAAGGTTTTATTGCTAGGTAGCATTCATTTCAATTTAGGTAGATCTGTCCCTTCCACATTATTCTTTAAAAAAAAAAAGTATTTTGGCTATTCTAATATATATATATATACACACACACACATGCTATTAAAAGTCTGGGCAGCCTTCAATAAGAACTGCAGTACAACCCTGTGACTTTTAAAGAAGAACTGGTGTCTTTACTATGATGAATTTCCAATCAATGTATTTCTCTATTGAAATACCTTTCCCAGAGTTTTTCTGGTTTTCAGTAAAGGAGTCTAATGTATGTGGGGTTTTGTTGTTGGTGGTGGCGGCTTTTCATTTACATTTGCAGTTTTTTTCAGGACTGAAAGAAATACTATAATTATCACATATTCGTTGAAAATACCCTAAAATACAATGACTTTTGCATGTTTACTTTATGGCCTTGTAAAATCAGTTTAGTTTGCCTTGCTATTATCTGCTTGTTTTAAAGCCACCTTCGGACTTTCTATACAATCATAAATGCCGTTGTCCCTCCTGCTTAACTGAGTTAGCCAGAACTCACTGAATACAGCGCTGAGAGCAAACTCCCTTCTTAGACAATTTGGACACTGAGGCTCTACAGAACAACCTGGGAAGGATTCTTCTTCTTTTTTTAAAGATTATTTTGAATTCATATTTTGTTCTTAAAATGTTTAGTACAAGTGCCTTGTGAAACAAATCAGACTTGAACATGTTCTTTTCCAAAGCTTTCCAGTTATGAAGTTAAGTAGCTTGCTCGTCACAGGGCTGCCGTGACTGGCACAGTCTGACTGCACTGGTGGGCTGCAGTTTGTGCTCCTCTAACTGTGAGTGGCTTCTTCTCATCCCCAATGCTGGGAAGTTTTATTGTCTCTTTTTCTGTTAGTCTTGCTAGAGGGGTTTTGAAACCTGTTTGTAAAGAACAAGATGCTCTATTGATTACTTCTACTGCCCCCCATAGTCTTCACTGATTCCTACTCTTTTTCCAAAGTATTGTTTTTATATCATTGCTTTTACTGAGTTTCTTTTACTTTCCTTTTTCCAAGTTACATAATTAAGATTATTGACTTAAAACTTTTACTTTTTAAAATGAACCATTCAGTTTTCTTTTCAAAATGTGCCACCTGTCTTAAATTTGATGTTATAATTTCATTTTCATTCAGATACAAAAGTTCTTACAATTCCTATTGCGGTTTTTCTACTTGACCTATCATTATTTGGATGCTTACTGGTTTTCTCAGTGTCCACTCTAACACAATGTAGGTGCTGGTGATGCCGTTTGCTGATTTCCTTTCTTCCTTGTCTTTTGCTGATATCCCCCCTCCCCCGACCCTCATCTTTTGCTGTTTTTTTCCTTCCTTCTTTGAGACAGGGTTTCTCTGTGTAACCCTGGCTGTCCAGGAATTCATTCTGGCTGGCCTAGAATGTACACGATCTGCCTGTCCTGCTTCCTGAGTGTTAGAATTAAAAGCATTCACTACCATTGCCCAGTCTTCTACCACGCCCGGCTTCTACAATGTATTTTTTAAAAACTTTAATTTTTAAGAGATTTTAGCATTCATTACTAAGTCTGAAATCATGCTAAATATCCTGAGGTGATCAAAAATGTTAAAATTAAAAAGATGATTGTAGTTGTTAAATTTGGATAGCTAATTTATTTCATTCATTTTTTTAACCTAGAGAGATGGCTCAAGGGAAAGAATACATATTGCTGCTGCCTAGGACCTGAGTTCAGTTCCCAGCACCCATGTTGGGCTGCTCACAGCTTTCAGCTGCAGCTCAGGGGCAGCCAATGCCTCTCGCTTCCTCAGGCTCTTGCACACATGGCTGCAGATACATACACCCAAATAAAATAAATCTTAGAAAAATAACGGAAAAGACTCAACCTACAAGGACCCAGGATGAAACCATCCTATTAGTGCTGATATTTGAGAAGAAAAAAATATAAGCCAACTTTAAAAACACCAATTTCAGCTAATAGCCATGAATATAATAACAAACTGACAAAATTCTGCTAAAAGCTGTTTTTGGATGGAGTGACAGCTTGGTCAATAAAGTGCTTGCCAGGTAAGCACTAGAACCTTTTTGAATCCCCAGCATCCAGATAAAATGCTGGCTGTAATGGTACATACTTGTATCCCAGCCCTGGAGCAAGAGAGATAGGAGGATCCCTGAGGATTGTTAGCTAGCCAGCTTAGCCAAATTATTGAGCTCCAGGTTCACTAAGAGACTTTCAAAAATTAAAATCTGGATCATCTTCAGTTCAAAGCCAGCCCGGGCTATCTGAGACTCAGTCTCAAAATCGCTAGCTACTTACTTACCTACCTACCTACCTACCTACCTACCTACCTACCTAAGATGTTCTAGCTATCTCTAAAGGTTCCCTTGGCACATAAAAATATTGAATAAATGTTTTTGATTACTAATATTAAGCAGCAACAACTTCTATGACTCTCTTTTGTCTGAGTAAAAAATACATATATATCAATGAAAATGAATAAGACTATACATGTATTGATTAAAATATGGGTGTCAGGAGGAGAAAGATGGGATATCTTCTTTAGGCAAGCTCCCAATCAGACACTCTGCATACAAACAATAAGGCGTTATCCTTCTGATTTCCGTTACCTGTGCTTATACAATGCTTGCTTTGTTTTAGAGCATGGAGGGACATGGAGAGTCTTCCACAGTGTCCAGGCCAGCCATATACACAACTTACAATCATCCTGCCTCAGCCTGGTGAGTGCTGAGATTATAGCCTCCGATCAATGTACTTTGTAATTAAGTACTCAGATTAGGGATATTTCTTAAAAGCAAGAAAGCCTTTATTATAAGACCTAGAGGTTATTTTCCCAGTTTCAAAACATTTATAGAACAAATGACTTCTTTATGTCAAAAAAGGTGGAGCTAAAATACCATTTATAAAATAGTTTGTTAGAGATAAAAAATAAAGGTGAAATAATCCAATCCCTATGGGAGGTACCTGTCTTCATTCTGTTCATCTTCCACGTCTGCATGCACTGAAGGGTCAAAACTCTTCTAGATTTTTCTATGTAAAGTACAGAAATGACTAAAACCAGAGGTATATCTTAGAATGATATCACCAAATAAGAAGTTACACTACTGGGCTACTGTGTACTCTGTAAAAGTATCAAGCAGTCAGTTGGAAAGTACATACCACACTAGCAAATGCTTGGCTGGACCCATAAGGTCGGATGACCAGTGGAATATCAAGATATGTGTCAATTCTCCAGCCTTCATAACCGCATTCCAGACACCTCACATAGTCTTTCAGTTTGCCTTGATACAGTTCGTTTATAAGATCAGCCTAAAAATAACATTAACATTTTAAAAAAATGTACCTTGTTATAAGCAATTTTAAATTATATTCAATCCTTGCTTTTTAGAAGAAACAAAAAAATGATACTGATTTTTACTATTAAAGTTTTAGAAAGCCAATATAAGACATTCAAAATTTTAGGGAATAAAATTGACACTTGAAAAAAAATCACCTGAAAAAATGAATAAAATCAGATTATCCCTAATTAAAAACCTTATGTAATTAATTATTTCAATACCCCAAGTCAATAAAACTCTCAAGTAATAAAACAGACTGTGATGACGTCAGTTATCATTCACTCTGTTCTTTTTCCTTAGACTGTATCCTCGTCCACACTTCAGGCACGTTGTGAGAGCGGAGGAGCTGTCTGTGCTTTGACTGCTTTACACAAACACCACTAGTCTCACAGTACATTCTGACTTATAAAGTTCCACTGCTAACTTGGGCAAACAAAAACTTAAATTTTAATAATAAACATACAACAGTTTAAAGAATTTAAGGTACAAGTATTCAAACAATATATTAAAATTAATCACCCTCAAAGTATCTTCATCTAAAAGACTGTATCTCTCACTTATTTCCCAAATAGCCAAATGGGGCTCTTCAGACTCAAAGTAGGCAGGTAATTCCCTAAGTAACGACATCTCACCGCAAGATCCCTGTACCAAATTTTAGGAAGTCAGTAGGGATGCCTCAGCTGACCTTAATGAAGTGCTGACTGACTCACAGAAAGGGCTGTAACAAGGAGGAAAGGTAACTTCAGACCTATGAAGAAAAAACAGCCCCGTATACCATCGACATACAATGACTCAATCCTATAGGATTATGCAGAGAAATCACCAGGTTGTTTAAATAGTTTCATCATTTCTCAAGTAAAAAACAGGTCAGAAAGAAAGCATACTTAAGTTTCCTTCTTTATAAATTCACATCTTTTGAAATGTCCAGACCGGATCTACACACTTTCAGACTGGATCCTTCAGTGCTGCCTACTCTAATATAACTGACTTAATGGATCCTTCTTCATTTTCCTGCCCTAGTCAGGTCTTCTGCATCTAGGACTTAAAAAAAAAAAAAGTCTGGTATTTCCCCATGGAGGCGGGGGGGGGGGGGGAGGATGCAAATCTACAAATAGTTATAAAACAATACTTTTTCTATTTATAAATTCTTTTATATTTTTCTATTTGTCTTTTGAAAAGCTCAGGTATAGACGTCTAAACTTGATTGCATAATGTATGAATGGATTTCCACCTAGTGTTTGAAAGAGTCTCTTCCAAGCCACCATGTTATTCCAATCAGAGATCAGGTCCTCTAGCTGCTCCTCAGCCTACACTCTCATCCACAGGACGACTATGGAGCCACTTGGTGAGTTAGGTCAGATAAATAAGGACCCTAAATGTCAAAGCATATGACTACACTTGACTGGTCAAAATGAAGACTAAGCTTGATGAATACACTTTATAATGTGGTATAGATTATCTTTTTTTTTTTAAATGAAGAAACTACTCAAAATTACACCTCCCCCATAATACACCATTTGAGTGCAAAAAGACCTTCTTGCTCATATAGACCAAATTCCTTATATTGATGATGAATGAGCTGTCAAGTTTTATGCAACTTGACACAAGAGTTACCAGAGAGGAAGGAGCCTCAATTGAGAAATGCCTCGATCTAGCTGTAGAGCCCAGGCTGTGAGTGGTGTTGTCCCTGGCTAGTGAACCTGGGTCCTGTAAGAAAGCTTGCTGAGCAAGCCAGTGAGCGGCACCCCTCCATGGACTCTGCCCTTTTCAGTTTCTGTCCTAACTTCCTTCAATGATAGACTATGATGTGATTGCTTTGGATCATGGTATTTCATCTCTGCAAGAAAAATCCTAACTAGGACAATGAGGAAGCCAAGATCTGGGGTGGTTTAATGAAGACACTTAGGACTCAGTCAACAGCAGAAGAGAGCCTAGTCAATTATTTCCAAATATAGCAGACTGATGTCCAAGTCTTAAAACATTCCAAGAGAATAAAAGTCATTTTAAGATACTAACTGCCACCCAGATCTAGCCAATGGACAGGACAGTCTCCACACTTGAGTGGAGAGAGGGATATGACTTTCTCATGTACTCTGGTGCCTCACATTTGACTATGTCCCCTGGAGGGGGAGACCTAGTGGCACTCAGAGGAAGGACAGCAGGTCACCGAGAAGAGACTTGATACCCTATGAGCATATACAGGGGGAGGTAATCCCTTTCATGAACAGTCATAGGGGAGGGGAATAAGGGGGAAATGGGAGGGAAGGAAGAATGGGAGGATACAAGGGATGGGATAACCATAGAGATGTAACAAGAATAAATTAATAAAATAAATTAAAAAAATTAAATAAATAAAAAAAAAAGATACTAACTGCCTTCTTAACACATAGTCCCCTCAGCTTGAGAGAGAATTTACCTGTTCTGTTTGCTTCCATTTCTGTTCCAAAGCATCAAACATAACACGGCACAGTTCTTGTACGTCATGCTGTTGCCAAGCTATTTAATATAAAATTTAATTAAAAACAGTATCAGACAGCATATATTGTGTTACTGTCTCAACATAAATAGAAACATGGACAAGTCTACTTTAAGAAGTCTCAAAGAGCCAGGCCTGGTGGTGCACACCTTTAATCTTAGCACTTGGGAGGTAGAGGCAGGCGAATCACTGTGAGTTCTGGTCTACAAATCGAGTCTAGGACGGCCAAAAAAAAAAAAAAAAACCCTTTCTTTTAAAAAAACCAAAAAAAAAAAAAAAAAAAAAAAGTCTTAAAGAACATAGGAAGACATATTACAGCCATGAAAGGATAGTCACAGGAAAATAATCAAACCAGGGTTGTATAAGTAGCATTAGCTTTTGGTACTGGAGTACTTGTTAGTTTTCATTGAAAAGAAATTAATGTCTGCATTGAAGACATTTCTCTCTCCATCACTGAAACCAACCAAAATGGGGAGCTATGAAGTCCAGTCCTAACAGATGTATCTACAACATGTTTGTAGTAACAATAATGAGAAAAAAAGAAGCTGACAAGGTTTCTCTATGTAGCCCTGGCTGTCCTGGAACTTGCTCTATAGATCAGGCTGGTTTCAAACTCACAGAGTTTGAACTCTCTGAGTTCCTAGTGTTGGGATTAAAGGTGTGTGCTGCCAGTGACTGGCTAAGAGGCCACACATTTTTAAAAGGAGTAAGGAGAGGTAGATAGGAGGGCTTGGAGGGAGCAAAGAGAATAGAAAAATGATGTAATTACATTATAATCTCAAAAAAAAAAAAAAAAAAAGAAAATTAATAGTTTTAAATTTACAAAGTAAAAAAAAAACTTTTTAATTAAACTTTATTTCAGTATCTTTATCATGTCAAAACAAAAAGAAGTATGTTTGTACAAATATTAATTGGTTAAAACTTATCTCTCAGACCTGAAATAATTAAAAATACATTAACATCCACACAAAAAACAAGGAGATGTTTTGGGTAAAGATAGTTAAGTTATTCATGTGTCACACATGTGTGATGCTGTGGTATGGAAGTCTCTCAACACTAGAAGTCACTGTCGTTAAGAGAGTTCTTACCCTCACTGCTATCCCATCCAAAGCTCCTTGTAACATCTGTGGTCTCAATCGCTCTCTTTTTGCTGGTTTGTAACAAAACAAAAAGCCTTTGAAGCTGGTATGGGATGCTTGTCACAGGATCTTCTTCAGATTCTTCAAATTCCCACCTAGGAGGATGAAATCATGTCAAGCACATAAAATGATTTCAGTCTGTAAAACATGGTCAATGTCAAAATCATCACATAAGATCTTCACTCTAGGTAATACATACAATCTGGATAGTAAGTAAAACTAGTACTATCTAATCAGTCTTTCTCTAACTTAAAAATTCAAAACTAAACAAAATGCACAAAGAAACTCTAGTCTCAAGAATAAAAAGCAAAGCTCACTTAAATGTAAAGGGTCAGAGTTGAATCTGACTAAAACTTTGTCCTAATAAGTAATTCACAAAAAATGCAGACTCTGTGATGACAGAACATTAAAACCCAAGCTGGACAAAACATAAGACAAATAACACTGGTTTTCAATAGATAATATTTTTTGGGAATTACAAAGAAGAACAGAAGGAGTTAAAAACAGATTAAATCAATTAAGAATCATACTGAATCAGCCATTATGAACACTGACTACTCTTCCAGAGGACCCAGGTTCAACTCCCAGTACCCACATGGCAGCTCACAACTGTCTTTAACTCCAGGATCCAACACCCTCACGCAGACATACATGCAAGCAAAAACCACTAATACAGGACCAGAGAGATGGCTCAGAGGTTAAGAGCACTGACTGCTCTTCCAGAGGTCCCGAATTCAATTCCCAGCAACCACATGGTGGTTCTCAACCATCTATAAAGAGATCTGGTGCCTTTTTCTGGTGTGCAGATATACATGCAGGCAGAGCACTGTATACATACTAAATAAATTTTTTTAATTAAAAAAAAACCCACTAATACACATAAAATAAAAATAAATTTTTAAAAAAAGAATCATACTGATCAGTTACAATGCATGAGACTTGTTTGGGTATGACTTAAACAAATGGTTCAAAAAGTTATGTGGCTATCACAAGAACTCGGAATACTGAACTATTATATACAGATGAAATGGAGCTGTGCCTGCCATATCATTGGGATGGAAGCTTAAAATAATACAACAGTGGTTCTCAACCTTCCTGATGCTGCGACCCTTTTATACAGTTCCTCATGTATAAATTATTTTCATTGCTATTTCATAAATTTAACTTTACTACTGTCTTAAATCATAGTGTAAATATCTGATATGCGACCCCTGTAAAATGGTGTCAACCCCCCTGCTCCCACCAGGCTCACAGCCTACAGGTTGAGAACCGCTGATATATAAAGACTAGATTACCAATTAGTGCCATTCAAAACCGGGTAATGAGAGCAGATGGGTTCATGGTACTATCCCCTCATTTTTAAATGTTTCAAATATTCAACTATAAAATATTTTTTAAAAGTTATTAATGGGGCTGGAGAGATGGTTTAGTGGGTGAGAGCATTGGCTGTTATTCCAGAGGACCATGGCTGAACTCCCAGCACTCACATGGCAGCTCACAACTATTTGTAACTAAATCCCAGGGATCTGGTGCCCTCACACATATACACATGTAGGCTAAACACCAATGCACATAAAAACATAAAAAAATTAAAAAGCTATTAAGTGAATAAAACAATTCCAGTAGAATTTTTATTTTCACATATTTATAAGTGATCACTTAGCCTTAGCTACAAAGACTGCCTCAATAGCTGAATTCTCAGATTTAAAAAAAACAAAAAGCAAAAACTTAGGATCACATGGCAGAGAAAAGATTTGGTAACCACAATTGGTTAAAACAGGTGGTTCTTCCCCACACCTCCTGCCCCTCCAAGACAGGGTTTCTCTGTGTAGCCTTGGCTGTCCTAGACTTGATTTGTAGACCAGGCTGTCCTGGAACTCACAGAGATCCACCTGCCTCTGCCTCCTTGAGTGCTGGGATTACAGGTGCGCACCACTGCACCAGGATACACAGTGGTTCTTAAGGGGATTCTGTATCTAATAAAACAAAATGCTGAGTGTCAAACATTAAGAATACTATTAATGGTGTCCTGTCTGAAACTGGTAATGCTAGGATCACTCCACTACTCTTAATTTCCTTTTCAGTTTAAAAGGAAGCGTGACTATTAATTTTCTATGTTCCAGTTTACAAATAGTGTTGGTTTGATTCCACTCCTCTGTTAAGCATTCAATTTTTCTTATTTTAGGACTGTGGCCCTTTCCCTTTCCCCATGAGCAAGGCCTTCAGCCTCTAATTCCCCTTCTTCTCTGGCCCATCTGAGATCACATGTGCTTCCCTTCCCCGCCTCTATACTGTCACCAGCTCTCCTATTAGTTATCTTCTTGGAATGTTCTTAGAATTGACATTATAGGATCTCAAATTTCTGCTACAATCTTAGAGGCTGTAAATTTTATTGGGACTTGCAATTTTACCAATCACCCATAGCTAGACACTTTGTTGGCACATTAAATTCTTCCCATTCTTTTACTACTAAAAAAGAAGGTTGCCAGTAAGTCATGTCAGTTTTCACTCAGAAATACCATTACTACCCACAATCACCATTCTGACCTCATGCATCCAGGTATGGCTAAATGACAGGCCCTCCCAAGGGTCTCGTCACTCTTCCAACCTGCACTATATTAGCTTTCCTAACATTTTATATAATGTACCACAAGCTGCAAGTCAACAACGAAGAGTCTATGTGGGCCACTACATAAAGGATGAATGTGCAACTTCAATTTTCACTGTGGTGCTGCTCTGTGCAGTTCAGTGCAGGCCCCAGGTCTACACTGAGACATCAGCGCTCTCAGGCTCGGTTCAGCTACCTGCTGTAAACTCCCATCTGAATCTGCATTTTAACTCTCACCCTTCCCAACAGTGGATTTCCCTGGCTCCCAAACACTGCTGTACGTACAGTTCTCAGGCTCCCACGAAGGCTGCTCTCATGGCTGTTTCCCTTCCTCTCCATCTAAAGCTGTGACCCAGCTCAACCTTTTCCTCTGAAAGTTACTCTCTCTACTTTGTGTTATTACCTTCCTGGCACACTGGGCTGGAACAGGTTCTCCATGGAAGCTCTGAAGGGGAACGCCATCTCATTAACACTCAACTCTGTGTCTAATAGAACTCATGAGATTCAGCCAGTGTCCAAGGAATGCTTTCTACCCTGATGGCCTTGGGGCAGCACCCTGGGGTGCTCTTTTTTGCTACAGAGCTGTAAACTTGCAGGCCACCTTCAGAGTTTAAAAGCACACAGTTAAACAAGCACCTAAGATGCCAGGCAAAATTTGATGCAGCAGGCAATCATCTTGGAGTACTTAAGCCTTCCAGTAGGTTCTAGCCCATCCCTTAACTTTGCCTTCCTATGTGCTGACAGTTGTGCACATCTAGGGGCCTCTACAACCCACTCTATTCACTGCCAATAGTTATAGGACAGGAACAACAGAGACTGAATTCTGCCACCTACAGTATGACGTCAGCATTGTCTATATTTTTTGTAACTGCTTTAACCAAATGGGGATAACAACCGTAGATAATTCACAGCTATTGTTAGAATTGGATGAGTATATAAAAGTGTTCCCAACAGTCTTGACACATTATTTAGGGAGCACTAACTACTATTCACTATAACTTCTAGACGTTTCCTTATCTATAATGTCTTCTTTCTTGTCAACCTTGCCAAAACCTACCTACTAATGACCTATTTCAAGCCCTATCCATTTCACTAAGCCATTCATTTCTCCATGCTTCATTAATATCTTTCCTCAGCTCTCATGGCATTCTGACCCCAAATATTACTTAAATAAATTATTAGTTATTTTAGACAGATAAGCAAATTACTTGAAAACAAAGATCTTAACTTTTCTTCCTCTCTAATCCTCCCAAGAGCCTAAAATATAATCATTGCCAGGCAACAAATAATAATGAATTAAACATGTCTGCTTCTACAAGCAAATACAGAGAATAAGCTTACAAGTGAATGTATGGGTGAGAGCATGCGTGAGCAATAAACTAATAACATTATAACTTTATAAAGAATTTAAATACATACTTATACCATTTCAAAGGTGCCACTCAAAAGGAACAGGAAAAAGAAAAAGAATCAATTTAATCATACTTTAAAAGGTTTGTGATAGCACAAACCTTTAATCTCAGCACTCAGGAGGCAGAGGCAGGAGGATGTCTGAGCTCAAGGTCAGCCTGGTCTACAGAGTGAGTCTGTGACAGCCAGGTCTACACAGAGAGAGAGAAAACACACACACACACACACACACACACACACACACACACACACACACA
>OU015752.1:125177326-125228413 GCA_907169655.1 Acomys percivali | reverse complement strand
ACACACACACACACACACACACACACACACACACACACACACACACACACACAGAGGGAGGGAGGGGGGAGGGAGGGAGGGAAGAAAAGAAAGAAAGGAAGGAAGGAAGGAAGGAAGGAAGGATGGATTGATTCATAAAACTTGATGGCTGAGTTTAGAGTTTACTAGACATGGACTTCTTCCATAAAGCATTTTAAAGTATCTGATGTAGTCTTAGAAACACACATACACATTTAAGTAAACAAGCTATGTTGTATTTTCATTAGAGAGTTTTTATAAGTCCAAAAAAATAACACTTTATTCTCAAACTAAGGAGGGCGAAAAAAATCAATGTGTAGGTTACACGTCTGGATTCTCTCAAAATCAGACACACCTTTCTCTATGAAGGTGACACAGCTGTGAAGGGAGACGCCCATCAGTTTACTTCTTCTCTAGCCAGTCACCCTGAGTCTCCCTCCCGTGGCTTTCATGTGTCAGCCTTTCAGAAGACCCTTGTTCATAAGGAAGTTAGCTTACAAAACTCTTAGAAGGCAATTTTAATGTTATTATTTAAAAACCATACTTTTATTCTTTTACTTACAGAACATTTTTTTTCAAATACTCACTTATATAATGCATTCCTAAATTCAGGAGTCATAAAAAGTGTTTGCAAAAGGCTATTCAAATAGCACGTCATCGCCTGGTTTACTAATCCCACATAACCTTTAAAGAGAAAATACAAATACGGACAAATCAGCATTTGGGCTAAAACACTACAGAAAAAAAAGAAAGAAAAAAATTAATATATAACAGAAGGTAAGACTGCTTAGTTGGAAATTAATTTTTTTTCAATGCCACTAAGAAAGTTCTCTTCTGCAACATGTATTTAGGTGGACTTTGTTTCTCAGAAAAAAATCAGGATACTTTGTTACCAAGATAGAAACAGATATCATATGTATTTAACAAGATATTAAGAGTAACACATTTACTAGATTATGTTTTATTTGAGTGCATAGAATCTTATTCCCTAAATCTAACACCAATAATTACAATGAAAATATATAAGCATTTTCACTTTAAACATCATCTATAACAGAGGAAGACTCAACTAAATCATTGCCCCTGTCATCAGCCCTGTGAATCAAATCATATCAAGAAATAACAGCAGAGAGAGAACTCAGGTGCCTATGCTTATGCTTTTTTGCTTTTTTTTTTTTCCCTTTGAGACAGGGTTTCTCTATGTTAGTCTTGGCTGTCCTGGACTTGCTTTGTAGACCAGGCTGGCCTTGAACTCATAGTGATCCACCTGCCTCTGCCTCCCAAGTGCTGGGATTAAAGGCATGCGCCACCACCGCCCGGCTACTTATGCATTTTCTTAAAAGCACTCTATCAAAGGGAAATATAAAAATGAGCAAAATAACTAAAAGTGGTTAATACAGAGTACTGTCAATGATTTTTAATTTTACAGTATGACAAATGGCATGTTTTATTTGCACAAAGAAATAACAAACACTCTAAGAACCATTATCTTAATTTCAATGAATTCACGGGATAGGGAGTTGGACCTAATACACAGCATTCTATAAACGCTTCACATAAAGGACTTAGTTGTCAGAACGAATAGCAAACTATCTCAAGAATCTTGACTTGTTCAATCTAGAACATTCTCAAAGTATTCCAACAATCTCAGAACAATCTTCATAGTACTTATTTAAAACAAAATGAAAAACTTTCCAGCCTTACTCAGGATAGTTCCACTAGCATTTTGGAAAGTAAATATTCAATCTACATTTAAAACAATCACCCTACATGACTTTTGAAGCAATAAATCCTTGTGACTTTATAAGCAATTTTACTATGTGCTATAATTTGAAATGATTCTGTATTCTCTTTTATCCTGGGTGATGATATGTAATCAAACTCCACTGACAAGACGTTATAAACCAAAGACCACAGCTTCTCTTGCTATTTCCAGAACAAATAAACTTTACAATGATTAGCTATGAGAAAATCATCCTAAGTTCTAATTACAAACTACAGTAAATATCACACATCATAGTAAAACAAAGTCTGGAAGGTAACTCTGGCTTTCCTGTTATTTGAGATAACTGTTTAATGTAATATTTAAAATATTTCTCGAATTTTTAAAAGGAAAGATTCCAAAGCCATGCTTAACATTAACTAGTTGCAGAAAAGACTTTTCTGTACTTGTTTCTATTTCAACATGGAAAAACATAACTTAGTGGAAACAGTCTGTTGTAAGAGGAAATATATGACAAGTATCTAGAATATATTCATAAGCTAATTAACCAATCTTATACATACGAATGAAACCTTCATATAAAGCCAGCCTAGTAAGTTGAAAAGAAAATTAAAAAAAAAAAAAAATCTAGGGCTGGAGAGAGGGCTCAGCAATTGAGAGTACTGGCTGTTCTTCTAGAGGACCCATATGGCAGCTCACAACTGTCTTTACTCCAGTCCCAGGAGATCAGACACCCTCTTCTGCCCTCAGTCGGTAATGCATGCACATTTGTACAGATACACATGCAAGCTAAATACCTATACATATTAAACAAACAATAAAAACTTTAAAAAAGATTTATTTCTTTTTATTTTATGTATATGTGTGTTTTGAATGCACATGTATGCATGTATGCATACCATATGTGTGTCTGTGGGGGTCAGATGAAGGCAGCAGATCTTCTGGATGGTGTCATGGATGGTTGTGAGCCCTATGTGAGTGCTGAGAACTAGCCCTGGGTCTTCCTCCAGGGCAGCAAGTACTCTTAACCACTGAGTCATCTCTCTAGTCCTAATAATAACATTTAAGTGACCTAATTTATTTCAAACTGACAATTAAACTGAAAGATACAACAGCCCAATTAAAAATAAGCAGACCCATAGAAGCATATTCCTCACAGTCCACCTTAATGTAAAAAAGAAAAGATTTCATTTCCAAGGAAGTTGACTTCAAAACTGTCAGAGTGCACTCTAGAGGGAAAGTTACCAAAATACTTTTCTTCAGAACACATTATCCAGGATCTTTCCGTTTGTAGATAAGGGTAGCAACAATAAAGACAGCAAACAGCAGGGGGGAGAAACCGTACACAGCCCAGCAGTGACAACTCTGCTGCTGCTGGCCAGTCATCTTGCCCTGGATCTCAGTTCCTACTGAGGAAATGAAATTCAACTAAGCCTTGACTTGCTGAGATTATGTCTATATGGAAAACAACAATACATAAGTCTTACCAGTTTCTGACTTGTTCAGAATTGATGAATAGGAGTAGCTTTGGCTGACATAGTCACTGGTAGAGGCCACAGACCCTTCCCTTGGAAGTGGACCTATAAACCGGTCATGCACGCTGTCGTCCGCATTACTGGAGTCCTCCTAAAATGCAGCATAACCAGAATTTACTGACTAGCAACGGTGAGAAAAAGTTGAAGCATGCTGTAACTGATCCACCAGGCACCAGAGGAGTGTGTATCCTGGGTTTCCTGCAGGCAGCTCTGAACGATGTCTCACTCAAAGCACTGGGCAATGCTCTTGGACTCTTCAAAGGACTTCAGTGTAGACATTTTAAAAGCCCTCTTTCAAATGCTTTGTTTACACAAGGAAAGGAGATGTACCACTATGAAGTCCTGAGTGAGCACCTAAATATTCACTCTTACATCCTAAGTTAGGCCCCAGCAGGTGAGGGACATGTAAGAACTCTTGGATGAGATGGAGAGCTGCTCAGTCTCTAATAAGAAACCTCCTGTTAATTGTAATATGCTGAAATGGATTAAAGGGCACAAAACCAGCATAAGCAATTAAGATGGAACAAGAACAATGACTAAGCAGCTGTAGCTGTAGTCTACAATTTTAGCTAATTCAGATTTCAGAGTCACCCAAGACCAATCAAAACCCTGTGATGCCACAAAAGATGAGCTTCAGGGCGCTCAAGAGGCACATTCAAGTGCTGTTTCAGCATGAACACATTGCTTATCACCATCTCCTGCTCAAACGGACTTCTCTGTTCGCAACACACTTCTCACTGAAGGCCATCCAACAGAATGTTTTGTCCTGAGCAAGTGTTAGTGAAGAGGAGGGCTCTGAAAAAGTCTGTGTTCTCTGAGCCTTGGTTTCTTCAGTCTGTAAGACAGCTAGGCAAGCAGACTAGACTTTAACATTCTTTTACCTCTACATCGTCTTAAATCTGTAACATCAAACAAGACTCACTTACCATAGTGGGTTGTTTGGAGATTTTATTTCATTTTAAAATTTTATGTGTATGAGTGTTTGCCTGCATACATGTCTGTGCACCACCTGCATGCTGTGCCTGAGAAGGCTAGAAGATGACACTGGATCACCTGGGGCTGGAGCTGCAGTTGTGGACTGCTATGTGAGTGGCTAGGTAGGAACCGAACGTGGGCCCTCCAGAAGAGCAGCCAGGCCTTTAAATCTCTAAGCCATCTCTCCAGCTCCCATCATACTTTTTAAAGAAATAGTATCTTGAATGTATAGTGCTTATAACTTATATTTGCACACTTCTTCAAAAGTCAAAACTTTGGGAAAATGCCCTTCCACTTGGGAGTCAGTGGGCTGGACAGGAATGCCTATTCAAGTAAGTCTCAATTGGGGTGAGTTAAAAGAGAAGCATCCGACATGCTAATCAACCCCAAAAAGATGGGGGTGGGGGTGTGTTGGGGAGTGGAAATGGAAATGTCTCTCTTAAATAATAAAAGAACTAATGAGTTTGATACAAGACCAAAAGAAAAGCTATGGAACTACAGGCCTGTATGGTATTCTAACCTGAGCCTTCTCATCCTTGGTATAGCATATGGCAACAAACCATCTGATGAGGCCAAGCCATCACACACAACTACCATTTATCATTCAACCATCCACCTCTTCTTACTCTGAAAAACTGCATTCCTAGTACACAACAATTATGTCTTTCTAAATAGCTTACCAGCAACATCTGCGGCTGTTCACCATCTTTATCTGTCAAATGCAAAAAGTTCTTCTTTCCTGGCTCAAAATTAGCATCAAGAAGAGACTTGTCGCTGGTGTGATCCAGTGGTGCCTATAGATACAAAAATAATGTTGGATTATAAAAAAAATTGTGATAATAAAA
This sequence comes from Acomys percivali, assembly GCA_907169655.1. Taxonomy (NCBI): domain Eukaryota; kingdom Metazoa; phylum Chordata; class Mammalia; order Rodentia; family Muridae; genus Acomys; species Acomys percivali. The sequence goes on along the minus strand of OU015752.1, from coordinate 125,223,317 downwards.
CAGGATATATACACATATTTACATGCAAATACTATTTTTAAAATGATTTGGCTAAATTTCTTTTCAAAGAGGTTTTGAATGAACGCCTCAATCAAAAACTGAATTACTAAGCCCAATTGACAGTATGTATGCTGCGAGCATCCCAGAAGCTCACATTTAGAACCTGAAGAAAGGACTAAGGTATTGGTATAATGCTCACCAAATCAACACAGCATACACACACACACACACACACACATATATGTGCAATAATAGATTTTCATAAAAAGCTTAAAAAGTTTATATAACTAAAACCTACAAAATGTTTGACACATGAGTCTAAGAATTCCCAGATAAGCAGCATATTGAATATCCAAACCACAGGAGGCATAATATAGGTCACACCTATAATCTATAATCATGTGTCTATGGAATAATCCTCCAAACTCCATAATGCCAGAAACAAACAAGTCTGGCAACAGCAAAGGAAAACAGAGTACCATGAACATTCCAGAAATTCTGAGAAATTAAAAAACTAAGATAAACAGTTCTGATTTACCAAAAAGCAAATCCAGAAGAAACCCAGAGCTCAGAGTGCCCACAGGAGACTGCTACGGAGGTAAGGGTGGTAGGTAACACTAGGCAAAGGTTCAGAGCAGAGGCCAAGAAACCCAGGTGAAAATTTAGAAAAGGCATTCTGGTCAGACCCCCACCCCCACCCGTCTGTTTCTGCCAAAGTAAAGCTTGGGCACTACAGCCTCCAAGGGAGAGCAGAGGCATGCAGGCAGATGCTTATATCCACAGTCAGATGGGCTGACATTGGCATGCCCCATCCCTCCACAGGAAAATGGAAACTGAATAGTGCAAATTTAATCAGCCTCCAAGGAGATTCTTGAATACAATGACTTACAAATAAAACAAGACTCACTAAGCCTTTGAGGAGATGCTGCAATATGAAAGAAATGAAGTAGAAACAGATCACAAAGGAAGCAAGCAGTTAACACGACAGACTGAGACATAAAACAAACCTTCAGACAACTGAGACTGCACACATGAGAAATATCTTTGACTTGAGAGCTAAAATCAGGAGTTTTATACATGGCAACCCAGTACATACGTACATAGAAAAAAAAAAGCCCAGAAATAGTTAAACAAATAAAAGGAAATAAAAGTGATTTTATTCACAATTTTTATTATCTTAGTAAATACGGGAACCTTTCTTTAGTTGATATGCAGGATAGTCACCTTTTTATGAACACAAAACTGATGATCTGATGTTATGTAAACTTTAGGACTTGATTCCAGAACAAAGATTCGGGAAGAGGGACTAGTCACTGCTTCTCACTCAGCCACTAAGGTTCGATAACCACATAAAGGGAACTGTAACGCCCACGCTTTCACTTACTCACCACTAACAACAGCAATAATCATAGCTATGACATTATTACTATTGGCAGCTTAAGCAGCTTTAGGTCTGAGGGTTTACCGTATCAGCAGTACTGACTCCGTTTCCCCACGCCAAATCAAAGGTTCCATTTATGTAGCCTACTTTGTTGGCCACATCTTCAAAGAGCTTTCTGACTGCGGTAGAAGCTGGTAAATTTAAAGTGATCCGTTCATTCACTGTCTTTGAATTAGTAGTATCTTGTATTATACATAAGACTCTAGGTTCTTCAGCAGCATTTTCTATCTGAAATGAAAAAGAAGTGTTACTTTCAATTATTTTAAAGAAAACCACAATTATAATTAACTATAAAATCTTATGAACAGTGTAAAGAACCCACAAGACAGTATTTCCTCTGCATTGTTTTACTCTGTATGAAACAGCCCAATAGATCACGTCAAACTTAAGCACCATGTTTGCTTTGGGAAAGCAGTCATTCTTACGGATATCTACTTTTACCTTTTAAGGTTATAAAGCATAGAGCCAAGAAGCCATGAAAATTTTAAGTCAAACATTACAAAACTTGGGGCTGGAACAATGGCTCAGAGGTTAAGAGAGCTGTTGCTCTTCTAGAGGGCCTGGGTTTGGCTCTCAGTATTCACGCCGAGCAGTTCCCAACGCCTGTCCCCTCAGCTCCTGAGAGCCGACACTCTCTTCTAGCCTCCACGGACACTAGGTATACGGGTGGTGCACAGACATACATGCAGGCAAAACACTCATACAGATACAAAATTTCAATTGTAAGTTTGATCTTTAAAAATATATCATTACCAAGTCTTTTCAGCTATCAACCTGGAAATTGATTTATAAGCTCTCCTTTTCATCAGTAATTATCAAGACAAAACATTTTTAAAAGCCTAGCACAATGGCTCAGGCTTGTAATCCTGGCACTTGGGGAGGCAGAGGCAGACGGATCTCTGTGAATTCAAGGCCAGCCTGGTCTACAAAGAGAGTCCAGAACAGCCAAGGCTACGCAGAAAAACCCTGTCTTGAAAAACCAATAAAATAATAATAAAATAAGGCCGGGTGTGGTGGCTCACACCTTTAATCCCAGCACTTGGGAGGCAGAGGCAGGTGGATCGCTGTGAGTTCGAGGCCAGCCTGGTCTACAAAGTGAGTCCAGAACAGCCAGGGCTGCTGCACAGAGAGACCCTGTCTTGAAAAACCAAAAAATAAAGATAAATAAATAAATAAATATCTTTCTAAAAAAAAAAAAAGTATTGCGCACCCTTAAACTCTTTCCTCTTCCGTTTCCCATGGTGTTAGCATTTACTGTATCTGAACATACCGACGCTTGAGTGGAAGAAAGTCCTTTCTCTCCCTCTTCTAATGGCCACCTAAACAAGAGCAATCTATATCACCAAGCTTCTGAAACCACAGCCATGCTGAGTGCCTTCCAGTTTCGGCTCTCCACTTTTCCTGCCACTAACACCAAATCATAGCTAGTCTACTCAGGATAGTATCCTTTTTGCTCTGTTCTTCGGCTATAATTAGAGTATCGTCTATCAAGATTATGGCAACAGCTTCCTGAGAACTTTAAATCTTTCAATCTTATTCGTTTAATCCAAAACAGTTTTTCTAATCCTAGCTCTGGTGATAAATCAATCTCTCTCTCCCCCTCCCTCTCTCCCCCCCCCTCTCCCTCCCTCTCCCCCCTCCCTCTCCCTCTCTCTTTCTCCCTCTCTCTGACCTCTAGCCAGCCTCATGAAAGGCCATGTAGAAACACATTCTCCACACCCTGATCCTCTACCGAAGAACCTTGTCTTCCCCTTTCCCCTTCTTGCCTCATCCTTACTTCTCCGTTTCTCACCTCTCCCATCATCTCGTGGTACTGGGGACTAAATTAAGAGTCTTCCATATGCTAGCCAACACTAGTGATGTCCTAGCTCCAAGACTTCCCCCTTTGTCTTTAACAGGATCAATTTCAGCCTTTTGTTTTGTTTGTACTATCCACTTTAAGAATTATTACCAGTGACTAATACTGAAAACAGGATAGCACAAAGTTTATCTCAGGTGAAGTAAAGTAAAATCACTGTAATTTGTTTCTGCAATGTCAATTTTGGACTTATAAGGAATTGTGTGAATTAAGGTTAATCCTACTAGTTTGGAACAGAAATACAAAAATTTAATTGCTAACAATAACATACTTGAAAATGAGAAATACCCTCTCTATAAAAACTGACCACAGGGCTGGAGAGACGGCTCAGAGGTTAAGAGCACTGACTGCCCTTCCAAAGGTCATGAGTTCAATTCCCAGCAACCACATGGTGGTTCACAACCATCTATAATATAATGAGATCTGGTGTGCAGGCAGAACACTGTATACATAATAAATAAATCTTTTTAAAAAACTGATTACAAAAAGGGCATTATTAATATACCCTGATAAGGAGGAAAAGCCTTCAACTGTGTATTTAAGGTGGACATTAAACACACAGACTATTATACACTTGAAATCAAAATTAAGAAACATTAACAAAAAGTCTGCTCTGTTGTAAAAGGGTGAACTCAAAATAATTTCAATTACTGAACTCTTTTTTTATTTATTTTTATTTTTTTAGTTTTCTTTTTTTTAATTAATTTATTCGTATTACATCTCGATTGTTAGCCCTTCCCCTGTTTCCTCCCATTCTTTCCTCCCTCCCATTTCCCCCCTTCTCCCCTCCCCTATGTCTGTGATTGAGGGAGACCTCCTCCCCCTATATATGCTCTTAGAGTATCGAGTCTCTTCTTGGTAACTTGCTATCCCTCCTCTGAGTGCCGTCAGGCCTCCCCATTCAGGGGACGTGGTCAGAAAAGGGGCACCAGAGTTCGTGTGAGAGTCAGATCTCACTCTCCACTCAACGGTGGAGAATATCATGTTCGTCGGCTAGGTCTTGGTAGGGGTTCAAAGTTTACTGCCTATATTCTCCTTGGCTGGTGCCTTAGTTTGAGGAGGACCCCAGGACCCAGATCTGCCTGTCATAAAGTTCTTCTTGTAGGTTTCCAGGACCCTGTGGATCCTACTATTTCCTCATTCTTCCATGCGACTCTCGCCTAAAGTCTCAATAGGATGTCCTCTCCTCTGACCCACTTTCTTGGTAAGTAAAGTTTTTCAGGGTACGTATCCCTTGGACTAGTGTTTTGATATAAGTGAGTATATACCGTTTGTCTCTTTTTGCTTCTGGGTGAACTCACTCATTATGATAATTTCTAGATCAATCCATTTGTCCACAAATTTCGGAAATTCCTTGTTTTTAATAGCTGAGTAGTATTCCAGAGTGTAAATGTACCACAGTTTCTTCGTCCATTCTTCTACTGAGGGACACTTAGGCTGTTTCCATGTTCTGGCTATTATGTATAAAGCAGCTCTGAACATGGTTGAGCATATGTCCCTGTTGTGTGGTAGAGCATTTTCTGGGTATATTCCAAGGAGTGGGATAGCTGGGTCTTGAGGAAGCTCTATTCCCATTTTTCTGAGAAAGCGCCAGATAGCTTTCCAAAGTGGTTGTACTAGTTTGTATTCCCCCCAGCAATGAAGGAGTGTTCCTCTCTTTCCACATCCTCACCAACATGTGGTGTCAGTTGAGTTATTGATCTTAGCCATTCTGATGGGTGTAAGATGGAATCTCAGTGTCGTTTTGATTTGCATTTCTCTGATGGCTAACGAGGAGGAGCATTTCTTTAAGTGTTTCTCGGCCATTTGATATTCCTCTGTTGAGAATTCTCTGTTAAGTTCCAAGCCCCATTTTGCAATTGGGTTGTTTGGTTTTGTGGTGTTTAATTTCTTGAGTTCTTTATATATTTTGGATATTAAGCCTTAGTCAGATGAAGAGTTGGTGAAGATCTTTTCCCAGTGTGTAGGCTGTCGCTTTGTTCTACTGACAGTGTCTCCTGCCTTACAGCTGAATTCTTTTTTTAAAATGGCTTTTTACTTGTTTTGAGACGGTCTGGAAGACTAGGCTAGCCTTCAACTTTCCTGCCTCAGCCTTCCAAGTGCTGGTATTAAAGGCATGCCCCACCATGTCCAGCAAGCATCAGTTTTCATAATTCCAGTACACTTGTGAAGAATGTGGATATGGAAAATGCTGTAGTGTGCTATACTAACAATGGTCCTATGGCAACACCACAGGATTATGCATCCCTGGCTCCCAACTTCCTCAAAATGTGTCAGAGTAAAGCACAAGAACTCTAGAGTCTTTTGCTTCTACCTGAACATACAGAGGCGTGACCACACCACATAGAAACGCATGTGAAAAGCAACTGTGTTCTAGTAAACACAAAATTTAATCTTACATGTTCCTCCTTTTACTTCTTTTAATGGAGACAATTATTTTCTATAAATATATATAGTGCCTTTAAAAAACTAGTAAAGGCTGAGCATGGTGGTGCCTACATTAAATCCTAGCAATCAACAGGCAGAAGTGGATGGATCTCTTTTGAGTTTAAGGCCAGCCTGGTCTACATAGTGTACGCCATGCCAGCAATAGCTGGACTTAAATAGATAAATAAATGGAACAGTATAAAGAAAGACACAGAAATAGCCTATAATTTAAATACTCAAGAGAAAGCTAGCAACAATATTTTGAACAACTTTCCAATATTTTTCCTATGCCTGAACTCAGGCTTCTCAGATATAGATACTGAATTGGAGCAGACATGCTACTTTACATTTCTTTATTTATAAATACATTATGCAATTCTTTTTCAGACAAGCTTTATCATTTTCAGCTGAAAGTATTATTCAGTGCACGGATTAATACTATTTCATTATTCTATTTTACTGATTCCTAGGCCAGTTTTGACTATGCCTATTTTGGGTGGGGGTGGGGGTGGGCAGTGTTGAGGGTTGAGCCAAAACATTGGGCATTTTAGGCAACTGCTAGACTACTGAGCTACATCCAAGACAACAAAGTTTTTTCCCTTCAAGACAGGGTTTCTCTGTGTTGCCTTGGCTGTTCTGGACTTGCTTTGTAGACCAGGCTGGCCTTGAACTCAGAGATCCGCCTGCCTCTTCCTCCCTGGGATTACAGAAAGCTTTGTACCCATTCTGTTTTCTAAAATTTCCAGGCCCATCATGTTTCACTCTTGAATTTAATTCTAGTATACTTTAAACAAATACAATGTTCTTAAGGTCTAGACTAGCCCTTGCAAACCATTACTTTATACCCAATTATCTGGTTTGTTCATTTCACTTATAGCTAAATCTAACACATGGCTACCAACCGTGCATTTCACTAACTTTGGGTCCTTGTCATTTTTTTCCTTTCCTCACCTCAAATTTTGGAACTGGTTAAAAATAAAAATTTCCCCATTGGAAGGTAGTATAACTAAGATATTATAATTTCATAACAAATAACTTTTCAGGAGCAAGCACCGTCTACAGAATGTGTGACACTATGCTACTCAAAGCTGAGCCTTAAGAAACCAGCAGCTTCCACTGTGCATCTTGGAACTCCCCTTCTATAAGCTAGCCCACCACATGCAAGAGATCCAGTTACCCCGCCATCAGCACGCTATGTGGAAGCCCTAGAAGTCGGCATGGGCAAACGTGGCTGCTCAGTGGAAGCCCTGAGGTAGGTGTATTATACACGAAAACAGCTGGATGGAGCCAAGACATGATGCCTCAGGAGCAGAACTCAACAGCTGAGTCCTTGCTCAAACCTCATCCCAAAGAACCCTGAGGAAATAGTTTTTTAAGCCACTAAATGTTATCGTAGGCTGCTACTAGCAGTAGGTAACAAAAACATAGCAAGATATAGGCACATGCAAACTATTACAGAAAAATATGATGCTGGTGGGGTGGAGTAGGGGAAGAGGGGGAACACAGCTGGGCATAGATCATGCTTTAGGGGAAGGGGTAAAAATGCTTTGGTCAAAGAGGTCTAAGAATTCAAGGTAAGCAAAAGCTACTAAGTTCTAAAAGTCTCCAGAAGGTTGCATTCAGGGAGACAAATGCAATTAGGATGAGGTACTGGAAGGGCAAAGTTCCCTACATAGAAAACCTAGCCAAGACAGGAAGAAGAGTCACAATCAAATCTACCTACTTTACACACACACACACATGAAGATAGTCACAATCAAATCTATTTACACATACACACACACACACACACACACACACACACACACACACCAGTCATCCTAAGCATTATATGTGGAAGCCTCTGCTTGTGTCTAAGCTAACTGTACAAACAGCTGATTTCTCAGTACAGCTGGAAATAAACCCTCAAAAACTAAAACTCCAGATACAACTTTGGTGCAAAAAAGCACGCACATTAGGATAACTGCAGAGTAAATGATTTCTTCCAGAGACAGCTCTGTTACTGGCACACAGAAGTAGCTGACATGTACAAGTAGCTAAGTACAACCTGAATGTATACCTCTCTCAAATCATCTCTTTTTTTCTTAACAGTATAACAGTCAAACTTTGAGGTTGCTGCTGTCAACACTGTGATTTTTGCAACCACCACCACCAGCACCCCTAAAATGACCCAGAGCTTACAGTACTTTTGTTCTAGCAACTCAAGAGGCTGAGGTGGGAAGATTCCAAGTTCAGGGCTTGTAAGTCAACTTAAAGGCTGACTCAGAATAGAGAAATGTAAAAGGGTCTAGGGGCACAGCAGTGGTGGGCTTGCCTAGCAGGTGTGGTGTGAAGCCCTATAATCCACCCCCAGTACCTCAACACAAACCCAGTCAACAAAACAGTTTCTTAGATGTTTTGCATTTAAAAACAGAAAGTGAGGTTTATAGTTTATGGCACAGTTTGATGTCATTAGATGTAGAAAATAAATAACAAAATTCCAAGTTATCAACATTTGATTTTTCTGGGAGAAAAGAAGTTAACGAATTAAAACATTGTAAAGGGTCTTCTTTACTTCCACATGCAACAGTCAATGTGTTTTCTCTCCAGGCTTTTCTCCTTCAATGACATTAGAACTAAAGCAAATATGGTTGCAAACTTATATACATGTACAATCCCTTTCTCTACTTCTGGACAGAAGCTGCTGTGAGGTTAAAAAAAGAATCCAGTCTTGGGTCTTTGCTGTGGCTATTCACTGTTCATAATTACTATACTGCTGCAGATTATAAAAGAGAATTGAATATAAATATTTTTGCAAGCTAAAACTTCTATAATTTCTTGGCTCTATTTAGACTGTTCAATTTTAAGTAGCAATTCTTGGCCTGTTGACTGATGAAGATCCTAATTTACATTAAAATTATTTTATTTTTTAAGATTTTCCTTACACTCCATCCATACCCCTAACCTACTCAAGTTATCTGTCTGATCTTTTTCGAAGTGGTGGTGTCTTGCAACACTTGGGACACATAGAAACGTTGAGAAAAAAGTTGAGGGAAAACAGATCTGGAGGAATCAAGGCAAGTAAAGTATGAGCTAAGGTTAGAGAGGAATGCACAGGGAAGTATGGGCTTATTAGAAACACAGGTGATCAAGAGCTGACATTTGACTCCAATTCTTCAATAAGGTTTCTAGGTACAGGGCCTGCAAGACGGCTCAGTGTGTAAAGACATTTGCTGTCAAGCTAAAGGCATGAACTTTACTCCTGGAACCCTCATGATGGAAGCAGAGAATGGACTTCTGTGTAAGCTGTCCTTCAACCTTCACATGCAGGAGTAACAAGCATGCCCCTCTCCCTATTCCCTTATTAAATACAAAGGACTGTCCATATAAGATGACTTCTATGCTACTGTAACTGGATAGGAGTAAAATAGTCAAACAAGCAGAAAACTGAAGTCAGGCTTTGTATTAAACAAAACACAAGCATGCTGTTACTTGCTCTGCTGACTATCACACTAAAGCAGCGACACCAGCAGGCTACCTGTAAAAATTTCTTCTTCATTTCATCAAAGATATTTTGTCTGCATCTCCAAAACACATCCTATGGCATATAAGAACAAAATGAATTATTTCCATAAATTAATGGCATGAGTAAAATGAAAGCAAAAGACATTCTGTAATAAAACATGTATAATTACAGTATTATAGACCATCTAGAATTTCATTCATAATTTATATTGCAATTTTAATGTTGAGTATCAGTCCTGTATGTATACTGAAAACCTATAGTACAGGCTGACATGGAAAACTGGTATGTTTTAATAAAAGGCATCTTTACGGTAAGATTATTATAGATAGCTCCTATTTTTTAACAGCTAAGAAAACACACGTTTGTATGCAAAGAGAAATGTTATCAGTAATCATCTTGAAACCCTGAGTCTACAATGTCCATGCTTCTTTTTTTTTTTTTTTTAAGATTTATTTATTATGTATACAGTACACATTAAATCACATTATAGATGATTGTGAGCCACCATGTGGTTGCTGGGAGTTGAACTCAGGACCTCTGGAAGAGCAGTCAGTGCTCTTAACCGCTGAGCCATCTCTCCAGCCCCTATCCAAGCTTCTTCTACACACATCTATCTCTTGCCCCTCCTTTGCTAATTAAAGGCCATCTTGCCTTTACAATTGAAATCTACTCCTAATAGCAGTAATCACTTTCAAACAGTGACTCCAGGGCTAGGATGTTACAGGAGGATCACAAGTTCATGCTATCCTCAGCTATATAATGAGTTCAAGGGCAGCCTGGACTATAGGAGACAAAGTTAGAAAGAAAGGAAGGAAGGAAGGGAGGGAGGGAGGGAGGGAGGGAGGGAGGAAGGGAGGGAGGGAAGAAGAAAATTCTAAAATAACAATCACAGCAAATTCAATATATATCCTACCAAACCCTTTTTTATTTTGCAGTGACTCAGTTTCTAACCAACAGGATCATTCTGTTTGGCATAATTAGAATCCTGCTTCTTGTCTTTCAATACTCACTTTCCTGTGCCAGGAGAGTTAAAGAAGTTTCAGTTTGGTACAGAATGTTGACTGCATCTTTCACAAAATAACACGGACCTGCAACCAGCTGCTAAAACTGTGTTAGTCTCTAGAATATAAGGGTGAACAAAACTCCCTTGCCCTGGAGGAGTCATCCATTATACAGTGGGAAGCAGGCCACTAGCAAATCCAAGCAGTCAGGTACTCACCACTCTCTTCGCAGTTCTGTCCATGGTACCCAGACTGCTTGTCCCTTGATAGCCTTACTCAAGTTTCACTGTGGCAGACTCAAAACATGTGCACCAGTTCTTTGACATGACTCTTGACTAAAGTAGGAATCTAATGTCACTCCCTTTGCATATGGGTGGGCCTTAAAGATTTCCATGCTATACAACAAGACTTCCAAGGCTGAGTTAGAAAGGACATTAGACTCCTGGCTTGCTCTCAGATACAAGCCCATATGATGCACCTTTTAGGCTAGAAGAAAGTTAAACAGCCAAATGAAAAGAATCTTGTATAGACATGCTACTCCTAGGCCCAGTGAGATGCCAGCTGACAACCAGCATCCACATCACAGTGTAAGACTCCTTCAGATGCCTTTAGCCCTAGCCTTGCCTGGTTAATGCCACACAGCAGAAAAGTAAGTTACTGCCGGCTGACCTGCCTGGGCTGCTATTCTGTGAGGAAGTAGTAGTTTGGAGACTAGTAGTGACACAGCTGAAGATAATCAGAACAGCACAGCTCACCTCTCTCACTCTTACCATTATAATCTTCTTCTTTTTTAAATAATCTATTTATTTGCATTGGTCTTTTGCCTGCATGTATGTCTGTCAGAGGGTGATGCAACCTTTGGAACTGGAGTTACAGACAGTTATGAGCTACCATGTGGGTGCCAGGAATTGAACTCAGGACCTCTGGAAGAATAGCGAGTGCTCTTAACTACTGAGCCATCTCTCCAGCCCATTATAATCTTCTTGCTCTCCTTCCTCTCCTCGCAAACATCTCTACAGCTCCTGCAGCCACCTGATCAGCAGTTAATACTTTCCCTATTGTCTTCTACTTTGAGACAAGACAAAATAGATCCCCACTTAACTAAAAAGCTAGATGTTCCACTAAAATTGTTACTCATTCTTAATCTTGGTCAGAAAGTTCTTTATAAGGTCTGAAATACGAGATCAAGTAAGTAACTATAAAAATTAACCAATATCCAACATCGGTAGCACAAGGCAGGAAGTTCAAAGCCAGTCTATTTACATAATGAATTCGAGGGCAGCCTGGACTATATAAGACCAGCCTGTTTCAAAAAGATTGTTTCTATTATTACTATTATTGTTATTTGTTTGTTTGTTTATTGGAGAGAAAAGGTTTCTCTGTGTATCCTTGGCTGTCCTGGACTTGTTTTGTAGAGCAGGCTGGCCTCGAACTCACCGTGATCTGTCTGTCTCTGCCTCCCAGAGTTCTAGGATTACATGTTTGTACCACCACACCCCGCTAAAACTTTTTTTTATTTTAAATGCACCCAATAGATGGAAGATCTAAATGCAAAAGCTAAGCTTTTAAGCCAAGTGTTTTGGTGCCTTTAATTGCAGCACCCAGGGAAGCTGAGGCAGGTAGCTCTTTTTGAGTCTTAGGCCAGTCTGATCTACATAGAATTTTAGGCCAACCAAGTAAGACACTGTCTTAAAAATAAATAAATAAAATAGACTTTTTGTGTGTGTGTGTATAGTTCCAGGATAAGCAGCCATTCATAGCAGGGGGAAATAGATAAAAATTTAAAGCATATCTTATGTCGTACATGAAAACAAACCCATTTTGGGCACATTAAAGACCTAAATAGCAATGCCAAAGTTCTAAATCCTTTAAGAAATATTACAGAATATCTTTAAAATTGTAAACTTAGAAAAAATTTAAGTATGTTAAAAAGCACAAAAATGAAGAGAAAGGGTGCAGTTAATGTTAATCAAATTGAAGCTGTGTAGAGCTAACAAAACAGAAAGGGCAAAAAGTTAAGAGTTGGGAAAGAATGTTTACAATAAAGGCAACTAAAAAGCCTGCCTCTTGAGCCATAACTCAACAAGTACCCAGCAGAGGACAGGATAGCTCACACAGAATGTTGAAATGTGTAAAAGTATTGACCAGCAAGACACTTGCAAAAGTACACTTCAAAATTTCTCATTCTTAGTGTGAATGTAATCTGATACCACCCTCAGGAAAGTTTGACATTAAATTACCCATAAAACAACAACAACAACAACATGCTTGTTCTACATCACCCTTAAAAATAACCCTCTGCCTGCTTGTTGCCTAGCTGTAGGTCCATCTACCCAGCTACTCATCTACTACTGATTATCTCCTAAATAAGCAGCAGACATACATGGAAATGTGCAATCACCATGGCTTAAAATAGTACAAAACAAGCCAGGCATGGGGGTGCACAACTTTAATCCCAGCACTCAGGGAGGCAGAAGCAAGGGAATCTCTGTGAGTTTGAGGCCAGCCTGGTCTACAAAGAGAATTCTAGGACAGAGGAAGCCTACCTTCAAAAACAAAAACCAAAATAGCACAAAACTGCAAATATCCAAAATGCCATTAAATGGATAAACTAAGACTAGGTACCAATAAAATATGAACCAAGCTATGTACTTTTGGTACTGTATATATATTTATTCTTTATTTTAAATCTTAATAAGAAAACTTGGCAAATTTAACTAACATATATAAAGTAAAAAATTAAAGTACTATCCTCTCATTCTTCCTCCCAGCCATGACATAAAAACAAGTAACCAAGATATAGGAACAAGAGCAGTTTGCCTTGGCATCAGAATCCATGAAAATGTCCTAGGAAAATGTGTAGGAATGTGTATTTTTATTGTGAACACACAGAAAGAACAATATGCCTACAGAAAATACATGCAAGAGACAAAAAAGCTAACACATTAAGATCATGTAATATTAACAGATTAACACACGGATTACAAGCAATTTGTAGGTGGTATGTAAGAAAATTGCAGGAAGGAATCAAGGACACCCTAATGACAAACCTCAGCTTCTGAGGTTCCTAGATATATATCTACTACAAGAAAATGCTCAGAAGGAAGAAAAGCCTCTTAAAAGTTAAAACTAACAGCACTTATTTAGATAGTGCTTAAAGAATTATTTTACTACCTTTCAAGCCACACATAATACTTCAATCTTTAAAATATTTGATACTTTTAAATCAGACAAGTAAAAATTTACATAAACCAAAAAGTGGGAGAAGGGGGGAGAAAAAAAGAAAAAGGAAAGGAGGTAGGGAAGGAGGCAGGCAGCAGGGCGCTAGGAGCAATGGGGGCACAGGCCCTAGGATTGCTGCTGCTCAGTCTTCCCCTGTGCGTGAGTACAGACTAAAAACTTTGAGAACACATCCATCTACAGATTTGGAAATTCTAATTCTAGGTATAGCAACAATAACAAAAACTGAAGTGAGCTATTGTACATTCATGTTTACAACTGCATATTAACATCAAACCAAAGGCGGAAGAAACCCAAATGCTCACCACTGAAATGGCTTAGTGGGGGAAGGTGCTTATTGCCAAGCCTAACTGATAACGGAGTTTCATCCCTGGAGTCCACATGGTGTAGGGACAACACTGATTTTCATGTGCACACTATGGTACGTGTACACCCACACACATGTCTATAGATAAACAAATCTTTTTTAGATCAGCCCAGTAGTTATAAGAAATTTTTGTAGCCCTAGAGTTTGAAGATATCTTTTGTGTTATATTTATAATTATTCTCCAAGTGATCAGAACATGAGTTTTAACTATAGTTATTAAATATCAAAAGCAGAAATGCCTTGGGGAACTACTCTTAGTGTGGCATATGAGAGAATTGGTGCGGCTTTGAGTAAACGAGATAACACAGATGCTTTAAATTGCTCCTTTATTTGATATCCCAGAACTGTAGCAATTTGGGACAGTAGACTGACTCCACAGGGGGTGGGGGTCATGATGTACATTTCATCTTTCAAGTAGAAGAACGGCCATGCATGTGAGAGGAAGAGTAAGAAGAAGAAATGATGTGAAGACTATGGAAGGCTCAGGCCCAGGCGATTCCATTTTTAGGAAAAATAAATGTATATGAAATTTAGAATTCGATTTCTTTGAAACTGTGTTTGATAACTTGGAAAGGTTTTGTATGCTCAAGAGCAAGTATAATTGTTTGAAGATGCAGCTCAGTATAGTTATTCAGAGGTACACAGACACAATTAGAGATGAGAGACAGCAAGGATGGCTTGCAGAGACCTCTGGGACTCTGGTTGTGGTGGGAGAGGATTTTGCTATGTTTTAACCATTGAAAATCTTGATATAAAAATATTGACTCCTCTGTAAACCTCATTGCCATTGCCAAATAGTCTTTGCTTTTTGAAGAATAAAATGCCCATCTAATCTTAAATTAAAGTATCTTTTAAAAGATGTTAAAATACAACGATCTGTTTATTATGGAAATTTGGGGATATAAAACACAGATTTCACTCTTAGAAATGCTCACATGCATGTATTTATTTAGCTGCTTCCACTGAGGACTTAGAAGCAATGGGATGTTTCTAACACCAGATACACACAGAGTTTACGGTTTTGGTTTCTACGTGCCATTTTCCACAACAAAAAATAGGGCCCTGAAGTCTTGGTAGAAATGTTTGAGAAAATACAAAAAAACAAAACAAAACAAAAACTAAGTACTCAAAGAAGTACTCAAGATACATGAAGAGAACATAAGAATCCTTCCAACGTTCTCATTGACCTGTTATGGATAATTCAAACTTATGCAGATGATTCACTTAGTTTAAAAGTCAACATTAATAAGATTGTTTATGATATAGACTGGGAAACAAACACAGAGGAATGTATTTGCTAACATATTCTGAAAATTAAAGCAAACACGTATCACACCAAAATTATATTCAAATACTGATGATCAGCAGTAAGAACTGCAGAGCAACTATCACTGGTCTAATATTCACTGAGAATCTTATAGAAAAATTTATTTTCAACAGTCAGGTGTGGTGGCTCATGCCTTTAATACCAACACTCAGGAGGCAGAGGCAGGCAGAGCTCTGAGTTTGAGGCCAGCTTGGGCTAAAGTTCAAGAGCAGCTAGGATTATACAGAGAATCTCTGTCTCAAAAAAGAAGAAAGTTTTTAAAACCAAATTTGAAGAAAAAAAAACCCATATTGTGCCTATTCTAAAAGCTTATTCAAACCAAGTGTAAAGAAATTATGGGTAGAGTCTGTGATATGTGAACTTGCATTACTTGATTGGTCAATGCACCGTGGTATATATTTTTGGAATTTAAATTAATGTACATGTTATAAATTATGTCAATAAGGGCATTAATTCCAAATTATATAACACTAAAACATTCAATAAAATACAGGCTGACTTGGAAAAATATGCTTATAATACTTTCATACCTGTTCTCTATTCTAGTGTATGCATCCCTGAAGTAACTAATTCTATTGTCTTTGAAAATATTTTTGATGTAAACTTTCAGAACTCGTATTAATCAGAAATGCTTTAAATTTTGTATAGCTTATTTTCAGTTGCTGCAATGAGTTATTCAGTTTATAGGAAAGTGTCAGAACTCTATAAAGACTAGTGACTTAGAGTTTCTACTGCTGTGATGAAACACCACAACCAAAGCAACATAGGGAAGAAAGGGTTTATTTTGACTTAGGCTTCCGTATCACTGTTCACCATTGAAGGAAGTCAGGACAGGAACTCAAATAGGGCAGGAACCTGGAGGCAGGAGTTGGTGCCATGGAGGGGTGCTGTTACTGGCTTGCTTCCCATGGCTTGCTGAAGCAGTTTTCTTATAGAACCCAGGGCCACTAGGCCAGGAACAGCACCACCCACATTGGACAGGACCCTCCCCCATCGATCACTAAATAAGAAAGTGTTTCACAGGTTTGCTTACAGCCTGCCCTCATGAAGGCATTTTCTCAGTTGAGGCTCCCTCCTCTCCAATGCCCCCCCTCTCTGATGACTATACCTTGTGTCAAGTTGGCAACTGTTTAACTATGATGACATACTTTGACAACTAAAATTCAACCAACCAAATGGCTCAATACACATGACATAAATAATATTTAAAGCTGGATGACGCTTTAAGGGTCATCAGACCAAATGCATTATTTTACAATAACAAAGGAGCAAGAGGTCATCAGATGATTCCTGACATCGACCTGTCTGCTACATGAAAACTACAACATTATTTCTTCTATGCTAGTGGTCTTCCCATTGCTGCCTGCTGATTCTAGTGCTGGTCATGGTTACCTGCTGAAAATACACTAACAAGGGTCAAACTTTGCGGCTGTTTCAGGAGGTGAAACAGTAAGTCTTTCACTATTCCTGTTGCTTGTGCTTCTGATCTTGGCTTAGAGTCCTCCCTGAGTAGCCTTAGGCAGTTGCTGATAAGCAGTGACCCAGTTTGTAACACAACTGACTTGTTCCCAGGTTTACAATGTTTCAATATTTTAAAGCTTGTTTATTTATCTACTGTCTATTATACCATACTTAGTTATTTTGTGGTGCTGGGGATTGAACAAGCCTTTGTGCACATGAGGCCAGCACTTTAAGCTACAACCCAAGGCCACCAAACAATTACTTTACAAAACATGGATAATGACTTTAATACAGGAGTCTTAACAATGCTCTGGTTATGAAGAAGATCCATTTCAGAAATGTTAGTTTTGAAATGAAAAGCTGTCTGTTGCTATGGCCTGGCCTGTGGCCTGAGAGCACTCTGCTGAAGTCAGAGCACATGACGAGAGTCCATAGGGTGATTACTACTGTTAGTGGGGTAATCCCTACACAGAGTGGGCAATACCACACTCTGACTCGGCGTCCTCAAGGTCAAGGTATTAGAAATAAACTTTCTGACAGCAGTATAGATTATAATAGTGTATCATGATGCCATGTGAGTCAAGCATCATTATGGAACTACCAGTTATCCTCAGGACAGATTAAGAAACTCCAAACCCTTGACTATAATATAACTTATACTATCCCAAAATGCAAAGGATTATCTGTGAGGAGAAAGTAGGAATTTTATCACATTGTGAAAAAATCTGAAAAGGTCTTTTGTTTTCATTCATATATGACCTTCTCATAAAGCTAAAAAACCAATTTGGCAGGCAAATTTTGTATAGATGTTATTTAATTTTATTTTTATTTATTTACTTTTAAAATTTATGTGTGTTGGTGTGAGGGTGTCAGATGTTGGAGTTACAGACAGTTGTGAGCGGCCATGTGGGTGCTGGGAATTGAACCTGGGTCCTTTGGAAGAGCAGGCAGTGCTCTTAACCACAGAGCCATCTCTCCAGCCCTTAGATGTATAATTTAATGATAACTTTTATAGCTTATGTGATCATGAGATAGTTGAAGAAGAAGAAAAGACACACCTTTAATCCAAGCACTTGAGAAGCAGAGGCAGGAGGATCTCTGTTAAGTTCCAGGCCAACAAGGTATATACAGCAAGTTCCAAGACAACCAGGGCTATGCAGAGAGACCCTGTCTCAATAAATCAAAACAAACAAAAAGTACCCAGATAGGTGATGTAAAACTACTGCCTTAATTTTTTCTGATTCTCTAGCTATTATCTTTTCCACCAAACTAGGCACTATACACATTCCCTTCTCAAAGAGCCTAGTAAAATTATACGAGTGCCAATAAACAGTCACAAGTAACTAGTAAGAATAGACAGTCTTTTATTCCCCTATCAAGCACATTACTTGCACAAAGTATGCAGGATTAGGCTTCCTAGGTAACCAAATCAAGTTCATGCAAAGCTGCACTGTGCCTTCAGTCCTGAGACACTACTTCATACTAAGAGCTAAAATTTGGACTTAACAAAACAAGCAGCAAACAACAACAAGGCCCTGATACTGCCAAGTAGCAACAAGCACGCTGACTAAGCACCTGGGGTTCTCACACTTCCCTGACTAGAATGCAACACAGTATATGATTTCAGGCAGGCTTAGCAGTTTCTTACAAAGTTAAATAGACACTTTCCATACAAAAAGTATGTCCCAATCGATCTCATTTCCCCACTCACTAAATCACAATGTGGAAGTTTTATGCAGAATCATCAAAACCATAGCAATAGCCTGGCATGGTGGTACATCAGAGTAATCGCAGCACTCAAGAGGTGGAGGTAGGCTGATTTCTGAGTTTGGGGCTAGCCTGATCTATGTAGCAAGTTCTAGGCCAGGGAAAGCTACAATGTGAGACCGTGTCTCAAAAACAAAACAACAAAAACAACACCCCCAAACCCCAAACACAACAAAAAGAGACTATTAATGCAAGCAACAACACAGATCAATTTCCAAAGCTTTACAAACTGTGATTCCACTTAAATGACAGATGAGGAAAACAGCAAAACATAAGGACAGCAACTAGATCAGAGGCAGCTAGCCGGAATAGGACAGAACCTTTCCAAAGAGGCAGGACCATCCTATATTTGACTTGATAGTGGTTACACAACAGTAAAAAGCTGTACGCCTTCATGGAGTAGATTTTACTCTAGGAAAAATATACCTCAGACACCTGATGCCTACTCAAACTCAACTGATCCCTTCCTTCACCTAGAACATGAAAGGGCTGTAACATCCAACTACTGCCCTCTTTACAGTGTTAAAATCAGACTACACTTGCAGAAATGTACTCTATCATGTCTATTTTTCTTAGATCTCTTAAATTATATCTGTACTGTATTTGCGGTAAAAAGTACAATGACAAGTATTTCTAGACATGTGAGTTTAAAATGTCAAAACTAGTATTTCTCAGATATCTTTTATTAGAGAAGTGGCTATAAACATCTGATTTTTCACCAATTCCCTTTCATTACTACAAACTACTACAAATATACAAAGAAATCACACCAGATGGTACAAACCCAAAATATTAAATATTTTATGCTACTAAAACAGACAGGCTGTATGAAAGCTCAGATGGCTTATTAGTATTTACTAAAGCAGTGCATTGTATTTTAGAAGAGCCATACAAAAACTTGACTTCTTGGAGATGGCAAGATGTCAAGAGCACTGGCTGCTCTGCCCTTCCAGAGGACCTAGGTTCAATTCCCAGCACCCACATGACAGCTTATAACTGTTTGTAACTCCAGTTCCAGGGGATCCGAGACCTTCACACAGACATACATGTAAGCAAAACACCAATGTACATAAAATGCAAATAAATAAATTACTAAACAAACAAACAAACAGATTTCTTAATGCAACCTGGAAGTGGGGCTGCAATCAAAGTTTCTCTAAGTAGTAAAGTCTTAACTTCACTCAGAATACTTGAGATACTCTTAAGATGTTTATTCACCCCCCCCCCCCCCCCCAATTAAAAACACTAAAGTCACTCTCCAGGCAAGAAAGAAGTGGGTATTAGTTAGTAGGGAACACTCTAGATTAGGGTGTCATATCTCTTGGAGCTGGAAGTATGGGAATGTGAGGGCCTACCTGGGTGCTGGGAACAGAACTCAAGTCCTCTGCAAGAGCAGTACCTGCTCCTAACTCCTGAGCCACCTCTCCAGCCTAGAGTTCCCAATCTTATATATAAGCTCGCTTTCTTTATTATTAAGCCCAAGGCTCACAAAGAGATTGGAGGAGAACAATCAGGAAACAGCAGCTGCAGAAGCCTTCATGAGCATGCTCCAACACGGAAGGCTATGGGAAAGCCACAGCATCCTGCTTTGTGTGTGGCTCTCAGTGAAAATCAGAAGTTATTCTTAGATCACTAACTTCTCACTTGTAAACTTCCTTAGCAGTAGGTGAGAGAGAAACCGCTGGAGACTTCACAAACAGATCTGGACACACCACCACCACCAAACTGCAGCTGGTGGCATTTTCTAAAGGCAAGAGAGACCTACCTGATGAGCCTACTCAAGATGCTAAGCATGTGTCATCTATATTAAACAAGTAATTATACCCAAGAACATTCTGCCAAATAACTCACATGTAGAAAATACACTAAAATACATTATTATAGGTAACACTTCATTAAGAACCAAAAAAGTGCCTTTAATCCCAGCACTCGGGAGGCAGAGGCAGGTGGATCACTGTGAATTTGAGGCCAGCCTGGTCTACAAAGCGAGTCCAGGAGAGCCAGGGCTACACAGAGAGACCCTGTCTTGAAAACAAGAAACAAACAAACAAAAGAACCAAAAAAGTACCTAATTATCTTATTTCAAATGAAAAAGAGACAGGTAAGACACTGGTAAGTATTCTTCTCATTTTCACTTATGTGCAAATGGTTAACAATGTGAAGGACATAAAATATTCAAGTAAAAATTTTCCACAAGCAAGTTTCAGTAACTAAACTAAATCAAACTTAAGGCATTCTGTGAACTTCTTCTGGAAAACAAACATACATACATTTTTTGGTCCTTGATGACTGCACATTAAAAATGGAAAATCTCTCTAGATGAAGAAAGCCTCTGGACCTTTTTGACTCAGCCTGCCAGAACTATACACACCTACACTCAACTGGCCCAAGCCTTGACCACAGTGTCTGCCACTTCCTAAAACACATTACAATCGTTTCTGTTTTGAATTTTGTTTCCTGTAACTTAAAGCTCTTCTCTGTCTCTGTACACTCACCATCCTCTGAGGTCCAGCTCAAAAGTTATATTCTCGGAGACTCCCTCAGTAAAGCCAGCTGTTCCCTCTTCACAACCCCACAGTATCTCTGGAGTGCACATTTGTCTGATCACGTCAATCTCTCCTTTAGGCTAGACTGGCATCTAGAGTGAGGCCCCTTTTTACCTTTGTAACTTTGCTTTCTTGGCAGGTTCTAAAAAGCTCCATATTTGAATGAATGACTTCTTCCTCAAAATCAAAAGCAATAAAGATCTTCATTCATTAAGAAAAATTAAAGTAGGCTGGAGGGATGGCTCAGAGGTTAAGAGCACTGTGTGTTCTTCCAAAGGTCCTGAGTTCAATTCCCAGCACCCATATGGTGGCTCACAACCATCTACAATGAGATCTGGTGCCCTCTTCTGGCATGCAAGCACACATGCAGGCAGAATACTGTATAATAAATCTTAAAAAAGAAAGAAAGAAAGAAAGAAAGAAAGAAAGAAAGAAAGAAAGAAAGAAAGAAAAGAAAAATTAGAGTATACATAAGTCATGAACACAATTGTTACATTTTTGGATCTGAACTATCTCCCAAAGCTCATGAGTCAAGCCTTGGTCAGATGACTTGATCATGAGAGCTCTACCCCATTCAAGAGTTCATCCATGGATAGATTTTTAGGGCTGGCAAGGGTAAGAAAGCAGAAGTGGGGCTTATTGGAAGGCTGAGGCGTCTGTCTGTCTGTTTGTTTTGAGGCGTGGCCTCTCGTACAGCCGAGGTGCCCTCAAGCTGTGACTGTGATCCGGATCCTCCTGCTAGTCCCTCCAAGTTCTAGGATTATAGGCGTGTCCCAGCAGGCCATCTTGGAGACACACTCTGAAACAGTGGTCCTTAACCTTTCTAACGCTGTGACCCTTTAGTATAGTTCATGTGAAAGGGTTTTTCAACCCCTACAGGGGCTGAATTTTGTGGAAGAGTGGGAGGAAGGATTGAGGGAGCTGGAGAGATCAAGGACACCACAAAAAGACCTATAGAGTAAACTAACCTGGGTCCTGGGGGCTCACAGGGACTGAAACGCCAACCAAAGAGCTTACATGGACCTACATCCCCTACACATATGTAGCAGACACGCAGCACAGTCATCCCTAGCAATGGGAGTAGAGACTGTCTCTGACTCTGTTGTCTGCCTTTGGATCCCTTTCCCCTAGCTGGGCTGCCTTCTCTGGCCTCAGTGGGAGAAGATGTGCATAGTCCTGTTGTGACTTGAGGTGCCTGCGTAGATTGCTACCACTTAGGGGCTTGGAGGGGGCGGTGTGTAAGGATGGAACTGGGAGGAAAGGAGGGAGGGGGCTAGCTGGATCAGCCTGTAAAGTGCTTATATAAAAAAAATTTTTTTTAAATCTTTATGAGAACGATCATACCATTTTTATCAATCATTTACCAATACTGCCAGTCACAAATCACTTTGGTGAAAAATTTTTATAACAGAGAACTGCCTTAGATTTTTTAAACCATCAATACCCAGAAACACTCCACCGTGTAATGAACCTCATAGGACTATGCCTCTGCACATGACACCTGAGCTTGCTGAGTGGAGATCTTTAGTAATAAGGAATTTTTTAAGTAGAAGTTTTTTTTTTTTTTGAAACTTCAGTTTTTTCAAAGTATTTAGCCATATTAATTCTGTCTTTTATTTGTTTTGGCAACTATTGTCAATAGAATCTGTTTTTCTAATCTGGCAACCACGTGACTGGAAATGTTTGAACCTCCTCCCTCCCATCCTGTCTTCTCCCCAGATTATAATATCTAGATACAAGACAGGAAAAGCTTACATCGCTAATCCAAAAAAAGAGAAAGTAAAATTAAGACAAAAAAGTAAAGTTTAAAAGACATTTACAATGAATCAGAAATTCTAAGAAAATACTTAAAATACTGACTTTCATCAGTACTGATTTTCTCATTTAAATATTGATTTCCCCATTTAAACTTCCTTAAAAGAGGTAGCAAAAAGAAATACTTCATAACATTCACTCAGGACTGAGCACAGAGTGACTTGACACAAATGCATGGGGCATCTGGGAATAGTAAGGAGGGGGGTGGAATGGGATTCAAACAAAACTGCCCTAGTGCAGAGGACCAAATTTCTATACTATAGGTTAGGAACCTCTAGTTAAAGAGTATAGGTTGGATGCATGCAATTACATCATGGATCATCAACTGTATTTAAAAGAGGAGAAAAGAAAAAAAAAAAAATCAAGAAACAGAAACAAGAAGGAGTTAAGGAGTGAGAAAGCAAGGCAAGAGGTAGTGACTAGCTTAGCAGCAAGCCAGACACCTTGGATACATGCTTATTCACATGTTAGCAAAGGAAGGTCCTTCAAGAGGTGAAGTCCAGGGTTGGGACAGGGGTTAATGGAGATGAGCAGAAGCAGCGCTGTATGGTACCAGAGTTAGAAAGTCCTCGGAGAGTGAGGACACTGAACAGGACAAGCTCCCCTCGGGCCACACTAGAACAGTTTAATCACAAAACAGGTAACGGTACTAAGTTAGAATGAAAGAATAAGATAAATACCTACAAGTCCACACTGATCCTGAGTAAATGTGTAAGAAAAGGGCCAATTCCTCCTCACAGAAGAATCGTGGGAAATGGGAAATGACTAAAGGAATAGCACAGTGATGATTGCTGTCTACAAGATCCAGAGATACAGGCTAAAATTAATGTGCAAAAACTCAGTGATTATGAACACTGGCTGCTCTTATAGAGGATATTTGATCCATAGCACCCACATGGCTCCTCACAACCATCCATAACTCTAGTTCAGGGAACCTGATACCCTCTCTGACATCCAAGAGCACCAACATCTGTTGTGCACAGACATACTTGCAGGCAAAACACTCATACAATAAAATAAATAAGTCAAAAACAAATAAAATGTTCTCATCTCATAAAAAATTATCAAAGCAGCAGCTACCTATGTGGTCTAGAGCATCCAGGTAACTGCTGGGGACAGCAGGAAAGAAGACCACCTCACCTGAGGGATCCCACCCACCTCAAGTGAGCAGCGGGGCACAGCAGTGCCACCCTCCTCTCCTTGTTCAAAGCACAAAGGACACACCAAGTCTGTGATATCCTTCTACTTGATACACAAGCTCAATTTACTCATGAAAAAGCACTAAGCAAAACCAACTGAAGAAGGCTAATCCACAAGATAACTGACTAGCATTCTTCAGTCACCAAGATTATGAGATGGAAGCAAAGACTAGAAAGTTGCCACAAGTAAAAGACGACTAAAGAGACACACAACTAAACACATGGTAAATTCTGAGGCTGATCTCAGAACAACAAAGGACATTACTGAAAATGCTGGTAAAAGTCTGACTAATGGCTGTACTGTGGTAACTCACTTGTGCTAGGTTGATTGATTCTAACTTGAGAGCTGCTTTACAGTCATGGAAATGCTAAAATAAACAGCTAGAGGAAAGGTATGATCAACTTCATATTCTTTCCATAATTTTTCATAAAAACTTAGGAGGAGACGTGGAAACCAGCCATTTCAGATATCCTCAGAGAACTGACTGTATCTAAGAAGCAGTTAGAACTCCAGCTTCCCTCTTCTCCTCAATTCTTCCTGACAAAAGGCTGAACACTCCTTGAAGAGCATAGCCAGGTATATATGAAGATGTGTATGCCATTCTGAAAACTGGGGAACTGAATAAAATCTCATCTGCATACCCATGATAAGATTCATAGGAGCTTCCTATTACTTATTCAAAACCTTGGGCAAAAAAGGTGTTTTCTGTCCAATTCACCCAGTACTAAAGAAAGATGTGTTTCTAGATGCTATAGTCTAAAGCAGTGGTTCTCAACCTTCCTAATGCTACAACCCTTTAATATAGTTCCTCATGTTGTGGTGACCCCCAACCATAAAATTATTTTGTTGCTCCTTCGTAACCGTAATTTTGTTACTATTACAAATCATAATGTAAATATCTGATATACAGGCTATCTGATATTAGAACCCCAGAGGGGCTCCAACCCACAGGTTGAGAACTGATGATCTAAAGGTTTCCCCACTTACACCCTCATATACCACTAATTCATATATTGAACCCTAATCACTAATGTGATGTTTGGAGATGAGGCCATTGGGAGCCTATTAGCCCACAGGGGCACAGACCTCACTGTAGAAGAAAATGTCTTTAAAAAAGACGTCCCAGAGACCTGCCTCATTCTCATCCACCATGAGACACAGGGAGTAAGAGATGCTGGTTTGAACAAGGAGACACCTTGCTCTTGGACTTCCTTGCCTCCAAAACTCTGAGAAGGAAATTTCTGTTCTTTACAAACCACTCAGCTTATTGTATTTGCTGCAGCAGCTCTAACAAAATAAGATATTGGGGCTCTATTGGGAAGATCTCCAGACATGTCACCAAACAGGGAAGCATAGACATGAGACAGCAGTGTCTGCATTCTGTTTTAAGGACCCCTCTTAAGCTAGCATAGACCCTCAAAGGCCATCAAAGGAAAGCATCTATATGAAAGACAAAACTGAACACAAGCAAACAAATAAATTCAGAGAAAAATAAGTATGCAGAGAAGCAAATTACTACCATTTCCAAAGAGGTAAAACATTACACACATAAATCAGACACATGCATGATTTTTAAACATTTGAGGGGGTTGTAACTTGGAAATAATACATATTACAGCAAAACAAAAGTGATTTAAAAAAATGGTTTTCCCTTTTATTTTTGAGACTGCTTAGCTGGGCAGAGAATCATCACCCAGAAAATTTTGAAGAAGGCATTCTTCTTGCAGTGTTGAACACACACAACAGCTTCTTCCATGTTGAAGTGTACTACCTTGTTCTTGCCATACCCTCCCCCACACCTGGAGGAGTCCTTGAAATCCCAAACAGTCTCCATTATATTGGTTTAGTTCCACTTTATCTGCAGTGCTAGATTCTGGCCAGTCTTTCCCACTTTATCATTTATCTCACTGTCCTGGAAACTTTCAATAAGTAACTTTAACTTCTTTTATTTCTTCTGTTCTATCTCTTGAGTTCTACCTTGGTAGGCCTTGGGTCTACTAACTTGTTCTAAGGGGGGAGAGGTTGTTCTCATCTATTTTCTATTTTTTCTTTTTTCCTTTCTTAGAGAAACTTTCTTTTCCAAGTTTTTCTTTAAATTCTTCTACTAAAGTTTGTTTGTTGGTTGATTTGTTTGAGAGAGTCTCACTTTGGCCAAAACCAGCCTGGAACTTGCTATCTATGTAAATCAGGCTGACATCCAACTCACAGAAAAGTTGGAGCAGGCGAAGCTTCTTACAAATGACCAAATGGGAGGTTTGAACGTGAGACGAAATGTGCACACGCAACAGAATCTTTACAATGACGATGGCTTCTCAATAGTGGCCCTATGACACAGTTACAAGTCTGGCTTGGTTTTGTTCTTATTTTTGTTGTTGTTGTTGTTCAGAGACAGGATCTCTCCGTGTACCTGTGACTGTCCTAAAACTCTCTACCTAGACCAACTTAGAGATAGCCACTTGACTCTGCCTCCCAGAGTGTTGGGATTAAAGGAATGTGCTACCATGTCTGGTTTACAGGAGTTCTTTGTTAAAGAGGCTGTCCTGGCTCTAGAAAGATCTTTGGCAGCATACCTGGTTTCCACCCACTAGAGCTTTTTTCTGTACCCTGCCCCAATATTGCCAAACATACCCCGTCGCCCATTAAGGACCACTTGGATAAACTAATAATATAGAAAAATAAGAAGAAAAAAAAAGAAAGAAAAAAAGAAAAGAAAAATATGAACTTAGCCTGGTTGTGGTGAGAGACACCTTTTTTCTTTTAAAAAAAGATTTATTTATTTATTTATTATTTATAACGTTCTGCTCGCACCTGTGCCTGCATGCCAGAAGAGAGCACCAGATCTCATAGATGGTTGTACTGGGAATTGAACTCCGGACTTTTGGAAGAACATACAGTGTTCTCAACCTCTGAGCCAAAATGTCAGCACTTGGGAGGCAAATTGTAGAGGCAAGCTCTATAACTAAAAAGTCTTTAAAGAATCCTACTAAAATCCTAATTTAAAATATGGAGGTAAGAGGGCTGAAGAAATGGCTCAGTGGTTAAGAGCACTGGTTGCTCTTCCAGAAAACCCAGGTTCAATTCCTAGGTCCCACATGGCAGCTCACAGCTGTCTGTAACTCCAATTCCAGGGCATCTGATACCCTCATACAGACATTCATGCAGGCAAATCACCAATGTACATAAATAAAAATAAATTATTAAAAAATATGGAGGTAAGTATCTGCCATCAGAGGTAGTAGGAAGAAACCTTAAAGAACCTAAGTCATATTCTCATCTGCTTAGAAAGTAACCCAGTAAGTTACTGCAAGGATGGCTAAGGTCAGCTAGCCTGGAAGCAGAGCAGCATTAGAAGGACATCTGAGTGATAAAATAATTACAGAGGAAAACAACAAAATGGTAAATGTCTGAGAGACATTTGCTAAGTGAAGAACTAGACACAAGAAAAAAGAAACATCAAAACTATATTCTCGCTTAAGCAAATAAATAGATGAATCAGAAGCAGAAAATCTAGATGAGACACTTACCTACAAGTGTGCAAATCACTGGCTGAAGCCATACAAGCAACTATGCTTACTCCAGAGAAATACTCAGAGCAGGAAAGTAGAAGAAATAAAAACCACGATCATGAATTGTGACAGTACAGTACATCAACAATTACCCAAAAAACAACAAACCTGCAAAGCTACAGTCAAACAGCCTAGTCATCCAGACACACAGAAATGCCAACTACCACCGCTGAAGTATTCCTTCCTGCTCCTGTGCTAGAGAGAATCTAGATGCCCACTGTTTTCTCTACGGAACTGGACTCATACAGTCTGCATTCAGTCTCCTTTCACTACATTAAATGATGATAATTTTCAGAATGAGCTGACCTCTGATAAAACCCCAGTTTAAGACACTAATGGGCATTATCTGAGAAGCCTCTCATGGGCAAGAATTGGTGTTTTCTAAGAATCAACAAACTCAAAAATGACCATATGGCACTGCAGCAATTCCGAGTAGTTTAACCAAGAGAGATAAAAGAATACTCATTTCATATAGTCTTTAGCAGATAGTGATGAAATAAGGCAACAGAGAAACCAATAGTCATTGAGGATCTCTCCTATACAGTTGTGAAGCCTCTGCCCTCTAATGAGTTAATACATACAAAGCAAACAGTATCTGGCTTCTCAATAAATGTTGGTTATTACTATCATCATTAGATGCCAAAAATCCAGTTCCAAATATAAGGAGTTAGTGACAGCACGGGAAAAAAACAAAACAAAACACTGAGGTGTGCAATTTACATGTCCATTAATTTTTTCTATATTTATATGCTCCATGTGCTAAAAGTATTATTTTAAAGCTTTAGTGCTGGGTGTGGTGACACACACCTTTAATCCCAGCACTCAGAGGCAGGAGAAGCTCTGTGAGTTCAAGGGTAGCCTGGTCTACATAGTGAGCTTCAGGTTAGCCAGGACTATATACAGAGATCCTGTCTCAAAACCGAAAACCCACCAAAACATTAATAAATACCTACCTTACTGTTTATGATACTTGAGATGTCTACTCTTTCTCCCACATAGCAGAGTACTCATACATTCTATGTTCCAAACCCTTATAAGGAAACAAAACCACCAGGTAATAAGTAAAACTGGAGATACTAAAAACAAGCACTCTCAACACCAAAATCAATATTCCACAATTAAAAGACACATGGCAGAGTAAAAGAGTGATGTTCTCCTCACTCAACACCACCCTCTCCTTTTGCTCTTTTTGAGGTACAATTTAGGAGTGCTAAAATGCTGGCTCATGTCCAAATAAACAAGCCTTAAGCAGTTGAAGACCTGAGGAATGCAAGCTCCAGAAGAGAAAAGATGAGCTCTGCTGGCCTCCTCTATCTTCAGCCATGAGAAAGCTCGCTCTCCTACGGAGATGTTGACCAGTGACAACTATCAAAAGATGACACTAGGAAAAGAAAGAAAGAAAGAAAAACAAAACAAAACAAAAATGATGCCACTAGAGATCTAGACCTCTCTTAATGCAAAAGCTTAAAATAACAGAGTTCTCCTAAGAAGAAAAAGATGTTATCCAGATAAGTCATGGATGTGGAAACAGCTTGCCAGTTATGCTGTGGAAAATCTCCAAGCAGAGGATAACCACTTAGAACTCAAAGCCTCCTTCCATCTTTACAACAATACAAATGAGTATTTACTAAGCTAAGCTCCAGCAAAGACACTCCTCTAGACTTGTAATAGTTATAGAAAAACAAAAGGGAGAAACACACCACCTTTGCTGTTGAGGAATTCCCAATGAACAACATAAAATGTGCATTGCAGTTGGGAACCACAATAGATGTTCCAAAGCACTGTTTATGAACTGCTAAGTGATCTCATAAGCAAAAGCCTTCTAATGAGAAATTCTTTTTTTTTTTTTTTAATATTTTTTTATTACATATACAGTGCTCTGCCTGCACGTACATCTGCAGGCCAGAGGAGGGCATCAGATCACATTATAGAAGGCTGTGAGCCACCATGTGGTTGCTGAGAATTGAACCCAGGACCCCTGGAAGAGCAGTCAGTGCTCCTAACCGCTGAGCCAAGAAATTCTTAAGGTTAAAATGCTCAAGACTTTTTAGAATAAAGGAGGTTTATGGAGTGTGTGCTGAGGTTTTGACCAGGTGAAGTCAAGTAGGAAAGAGGGATGGCACAAACCCAAGTATAAAGTAAGCTGGCGAGAAACCTGTTGGTCTACATTAAAAACTTGTTCCATGGGAAGAGAGATAAGCGAGGAAAGGACGGGTTGTGGCCAGAAACAAGTGTTCTGAGCCTTGAATACCAAGCTGCACTCAGCCTATACAGCAACCACTCAACACTGCTGCCCCCACTGAGAGCTGTGCCCTAAAAATGAAATGCCATGTCAACCATGTTCATGTGTCACAGAAAACAGCTCTTCTTTTGATTTTTTTTTTAAAAATTCTGCCAATTTAAAAATCACTCAGAACTCAACAAAAACAAGCCAAGTTACAGTTTGTCAATCTCTGTACTCTCTGTACATAAGGTCTCCAGCAGTTCTCTAACGGACACTTGTCTACGAGTTTCAGGACCAAAAATAATACTGACTCCTTAACAACTGTATGAATGAATGCACACGTGGAATCAAAAGTCATGTCCCCAAAGGCCAGAACTTCTCTGAAGCAAACAAACAAAATTCTTCAGGGTTGTTAACACAGCCTACATGATGCAGGAAAGCTTTTAATTCTACAATTTATTTTCACTAACTAAATATAAGTTTCTGGCGAATTATAAACTATTCTTAGAGCCCCAGGGTAACCTGGAGTGAATGTAAGAGGACAAGCAAGAGTTGATGGCAGGCCCAAGCTCTCGTGCTTCATCTGTCCCTGAGTCCTTATTTCAAAGTCACTTCTAATCTCATAGCTATACTTCTTACGCCTGGGAAAACGGAACTGTTTTAAATTATTAGCAGATCACAGTGATTTTCTCTCAGATTTAGCACAAGAGAAAGGCTTTGCATAAATGAATGGACAGACAGGATGTTTGTTATGCTTTAAGTATCTAAACCTAGCCCCCCCCCCAAAAAAAAAATCAAGGAAGAGGAAGGGAGAAAGCCCATGTATTTGGTTTAAGAGATCACTGGCTTCCTTTTGGAACACAGGGTAATGCAGAAGCAAATATGGAAGCAGAAGCAACCTCTTGGCTGAAGAATGAGTATGACCATCAAATACAAAACCATTATCTGGTTAGTTACAGAAAAGAAAAAAAAAAGTTTGCATCTCAAGAGCAGTGCTGTGCACGACCCCAGGAAGTAGGAACCATGGATAAAATACTAAAAGCCAAGGAACAGGAAATAAAGTATAAAGCCAGAATTAAAAACTAAAAACAAACAAACAAAAAAAAGTAAGTTAGGCTCATCAGATAAGGAAGATCTCCTCAGATAAGGGAGAGTTCAAACTTCCCAAAGGTAAAACAAGCATTGCAATATTTTAAGACACCACGTAAGTTCCTGCAAAGCAGGATATGTGCAAACCAAAATGTTAATACAATCTTATGCAGGGTTCTATCTATGTTCTATTTTCTAACCATTGGAAATTAAGGATTAATTTTGTCTCTCAGAACAGAAACTAGCACCAAAGGAAATGAAAGTTACCTTTCTCTTAAAGCCTATTACTTCCCTTCAAAGTTCACATGTAGTCAAGCTATAAATGTATCGAGTAGCAGACCTTTTGTGCATTTGAGGTCAAAATCCCTGCCATGTTTGAAAAACAAAATCTTAATGTTACTAAAAGTATTCATTTGTTTGAAAAACAAAAACAAAATATATTACTTCCTTCCTTGTTATTTAGTACAAAGTACAAAGGCCCAGACTGGATGGACTCAAGGCGGCCTGCTGTTCCCTATCTCCTTCCTACCCATGAGTTGTTGAAGCTGCTCCAGAGACAAGATCTCTAATTCATGTTTATCTGCTGTACAGAGCTAGTGATGCTTGACAGAGAAATACTGACACATAACCCGGCCTTAAAAAACAAAAAGACAACCTGCTGAGCTTGATAGCACATACTTTTAATGTCAGCACTAGGGAGGCTAAGGTAGGGAAATCTCTGAGTTCTAGCCAGCCTTGACTACAGGGTGAGTTCCAAGCCAGCCAGGGCTACATAGTAAGATCCTATCTCAAAACAAAAAAAATAAAACCCTATAAATCAACTTATTGTCCATTTTAACTATGCAGACACAAAACAAAAGTCACTTTTGTGTTGTGCCAGGGTTTGCTACAATATAAAAAAGCCCTAGACTTTTAGGAATCTGAAATGATCATGTATAATAGATATCAAGATCCTACCTTGCTAATTTCAACTTAACACATGGCATCTATTTAAGGTATATGAGACATAAAAATCCAAAGCATTAAGCCTGACCATCAGCAGTTAAAAATACATGTTTGAATATGCTGGGGATATTTATAAAGCCAACAGACTATTAATATGTCGAAATCCACTGGCCAGTGCAGGATTCTACCTTTAATCTTCTCCTACTTACTGCTCAGGGGAAGCCAAGAAGTCCGGGAGTCTTATGTCACTCGCTTTCAAGAATTTAAGTCACTCAAATTGGCAACACCAGCCAAAGACCAAAAAAATAAATCCAAATAAAACATCACTTCATTTCTCCATATGGTAAAATTTTAACTCGGTTACCTCCTACCTTCCCGTTCAAGCCCCACTTAACTTTTCACCGATCCTGGGGTAGGCCCCATTTAGGCAGGCCAATCATAGTATTACGAAGTAACAGGAGTTGGGGGAAGAGGGGAGCCAAAAACAAAACAAAACAAAACAAAAAACCCCACACAACTCTTTTAACAGTTAAGTCTGCCCTCCCACAGATCTCAGCTCGGGTGTAGATTTCACAAGCCCAGTTAAGCTATCCACTGTCAAACCCCAGAAAGCAGCACCGTCACCCCATCCTGCCCACGGGCAACTGTTCCAGACTGTTTTCTTTGAAATGATCTCTAACTCTCTTGGGCTCGACGTGTTAAGTGTGGACTTCAAAGGCCACTTTCTCTCGGAAACCCCAGCCCGGAGCAGGACCGGACTCCTCCGATCCCGTCTTTGATGCGCCCGCCCCTCGCAGCCGGGGGGGGGGGGTCTCTCCCGGCTACGTGGCCCCGGGAGCCAGCGGTCTCCAAGTGCTCGCCGCGCCCACCGTCCCACCCGGCCGGCCGCCTGCTCCGTCCCAGCCTGCCTCCCGCCGCGGGCCTGCGCGATTCCCAGCGGACCGCACGCAGGCTTCGGGCCTAGCCTGGCCCGCCGGCCCCTCACCTCCTTCGGGACCAGTTGGTTCTCCTCGCCGGGCACCATCGCTCAGACTCCGACCGCTCGTCTCCGCCCTGCCTGCGGGGGACGGGTGGAGGTGGCGGCGGCTCTGCGTCTCAGGAGAGAATGGCAGCGGCAGTCATCCTCCCGGCCGCCTGCGCTCTGGCAACCGCGGAGGGCCTCGGCTCAGGCCTGAGACACCAGCGCGCAGACACTGACCCAGGGCGCCGCCGCCGCCGCCGCTGCCGCCGCCACAGCTGCCTCCGCCGCCGCCGCCCCTCCCCCGGCCCGCGGCAATCAATGGAAAAATGGCGGCTGTCGCTCTCGCGAGAATTCGGCGCGGTGGGCGCGCGGCCGGGCGCCTGGCGCCTGAGGTGCGCGGGTGGCCGTCGCGAGCTCGGGATCTTCTCACCTCTTGTTCAGCCCTCCCGGTACGCAACGCAGGGTTGGGTGAGGGCCGGTGCGAACGCTTTTCACAACCGGGAAGCCCGTCTTCCCGTCCTCCGGGCTCCCTCTGTCGGTGGAGAGAGGGACGAGGCCCCAGAGTCACGGATGGGCTTCGGTTCAAAGCCCCCTTCCGACCTCACAGTCGGCACTGCACCCGCCCCCGCAACCGTCCCACCCCACCCCGACCCCCCCCACCCGGTACCGTTGGCCTCTAACTAACTGGTAAACAATGCACCTTGTAGAGAAATCATCTTCCTCCAGCCCCACTCTCCTTAGGGAACTCGGTGCCCATCTGCTAGCCCCCCCCCGCCCCCCCAAGCCCCTTCTCGGTGCTCCCCTGCACACTTCTGGGTAACTTGCTATCATCCTATAGGGTCAAACCTTTGCGAGCAGACCTAAAGTGCCGTTCAACCCGTGCTGTTCTTTTGAACATGTTTTTTTGGAGACTTTTAAACTCCTCTGGCAGTAAATGCCATGTGTTGTGCTAAACACATTTCGTATTAGTCATTTCCTTAATCCCACTCCTTCCATTATGAAGACCCAGGGAGACTTCCTTCATCAAGACTTCTGGCAAACTAGTGATCTTACAGCGTGCTGGGCTAATTCCATCCTGCCATCTACCCAATGTCCACAGCGCCAATTCCCTTACCTGTGTTCTTGGCTCTCCAAACTTGTTTCTATTGTACTTCCTACCCCCAAGGAAAGCGCTCCATACAAGTTACGTAAGACTTATTAGAATTCTGCTACTTATGGCATTGTAAAACACCTATAAAATGTAAAAAGCATAGCAAAGACATTTAAAATAAATGAGTTTTTAAATAGTAATGATTTCAAAAAAATCCATTAATCCCACTGAAAATATTTAGTGAACTCACTATGATTGACTTAAGTTTAATCAGTTTTAAAAAGCTAATTCTTTGTGAAACACTTACTAAAATACCTGATACAGTGTTCAAGTTATTTCTGTATTTGGTTGTAATAGCTGTCGTAAGCTGAAAAAGGTAACCCGCAAAGATTTTGATCGTAATGGAAGAAGTGCGTTTCAACTACTCTTACTAATACAAGGCTCAGTTTTTATGTTGCGACCTCCAGCCATACAAAGGGTTTTGTTAAAATTCAGCTACTAATTTTCCATCTTCCCTAATGTCAACCAGAATTTTTTGTTTTCACAGGCTTGGAGTAATGTCATAGCTCAGTGGTGAATGACTTTCCTACCAGGCAGGGGTCTTTAGATTCAATCCCTAATAACCTCAGAACAGCCAAATACCTCCTCTCAAAACATACAATCAAATAAAAACAAAAATTCTTTAAATACACTGCTCAGATTTCTGAAAAGGTCAATTTTGTCTTTGTGGTTAAGTGTACAGATGGTGAGTTTGGGAAGAATATATAAACGTAAAATTTTTTTTTATTTTATGTATTTATGCATCTAAGAGTACATACACCACAGTCATGCAGCCATCAGAGGTTGGAAGGGCAGCAGACCCTCTGGAATTGGTGCTATGGGCAGTTACCTGGGTCCTCTGCAAGAGCAACAAGTGTTCTTAACCACTGAGCCACCTCTCTCTAGCCCCCAAGATTTAAAAGTTTGAAAGGGGGGATGCTGGAGAGATGGTTAAGAGCATTGTCTGCTCTTCCAAAGGACCCAGGTTCAATTCCCAGCAAGCACATGGCAGCTCACCAACTGTCTGTAACTCTAGTTCCAAGGGATCTCACACTCTTACAACATGCACATAAGGTAAAATTAAATAAATTCAAAGTTTGAAACTTTATTCATCATGGGATTCGAAGAAAAACAACATCTCTGGGTGGTGGTAGCACACACCTTTAATTCCAGCACTCAAGAGACAGAGGCAGGCTGATCTCTGTGAGTTCAAGGCCAGCCTGGACTAGAGAGTGAGTTCGAGGACAGCCAAGGCTACACAGATAAACCATACCTTAAGATTCTCTTGACTATTGAAATTTTGATGCTTCTATAAATTAATTCTAAAGGTGAATAACTCAACTGGCTTTCCCAAAGTCCCCCTGGCTAGCACATGCCTCATTTTGGACCAAACACAAAGCAGACGTATTTCGGAATCTGTGTCCCATTACTTTGGTGAGCTGGCTTCCCTAGAAGCCTTTTAGAAGTTGGATGCCAGCTCAGTTGCCCTCTTTTTCACTCATGGTCACACTGTTATCTCCAACTCATGACCTCTTTCCTGAAGTCCTCTGTGGATTCTTTCCTCTTGGTAAGAGTTGATTTAATGAAATAATGACGTAACAAGTATCTTAGCGTTACTATTGCCATGACCAAAAGCAGCTTGGGAGGAAAGGGTTTTATTTGGCTTACACTTCCATGTTCCACATCATAGTCCTCCATCAAAGGAAGTCTGGCAAGGACTCAAACAGGCAAGGAACCCTGAGGCAGGGGCTGACAGAGGCCATGGAGGAGTGTTGCCTACTGGCTTACTCTCAGGGTTTGCTCAGCCTGCCTTATAGAACCAGGAATACCAGTCCAGGGATGACACAACCCACAGCGGACTGTCAGTCCCCTTCTCCCATCAGTCATCAGTCAAGAACGTGTCTTACAGTCTGATTTTATGGAGCATTTTCTCAATGCCTCATGTAAGATTGAGGTTCCTTCATTTCAGATGACTCTAGTGTGTGTCAAGTTAACAAAACTAGCAAACAAATTGAGTGCATTTACTTAGCTCACATGTGCTGTAATAAATCCCAATGCGCCAAGAAGCAATAAAGTGAAGAACCCGCCAATTATTACCCACAGTGCATTGTACATACTTCCCACTCAATGGTGAGATGCTAATGCTATCTGTGGGCTGAATATTGACAAGGCTTAATTTTTCTGGTTTTATTAGTTTATGTATTTATTTTGAGATGGGCGTCTTCGGTAGCCCAGGCTGCCCTTGAACTAATTATGTGGCTGAAGATGGCCTCGAGGGAGGAGGCTGCTCTTATAAGTTCTTTGATAATAGTTTTCATTTTTCTTCACTTTAAAATGTTCATAGTGCAATGCCACTCAAAACATTTAAAATTCACAAAAACCCAAATTAAGGAGGCATTTTTCTTAGGACTTCTACTTGTTATTCCTGAAGACTACTAAGGTCATGAAGGAAAATGAGAACCTGAGAAACTGCAGACAGTTGTGGTTCATTCCTGTACAGAGTCCTTCCTGCATGTGGGAGGTAGAGGCAGGAGGGTTAGTTCAAGGCCAGCATGCCTCCCTTAGCTAGGCCCAGGACAGCCAGGGCTGCGTAGAGAGACCCTCTTGCCTTATTTCCTTGCCTTGAATGATTTTTTTCACTCCTTGAGTGAAAAGGAAAACACTATACACCGGAAGAGACAAGGCATTTGATGATTAGCTGTACATCAGACTGTATCCTGCAACAGAAAGGGGGCACTCGTAAAAAGAACGAGTGAACATCAGTTCTACTTTTCTTCAATGGTTCATTCATTCATTTACTTACTTATTCATTCCTTGGATAGTCTTTTAAATCCTCTAAGCATCTTAACTGTAAAGTGGAAATAGTAATACTCTTATTTTACAAGGCTGTAGTAAACAATAGAATAATAACCCCTATTGTAGTTAAGATTATATGAAAAATATTTACCAGGCCTCATCCTAGGAGTTTAACATATTTTATTGTTCACTTAATTCTTTCAATACTTACATTCATGAGTACTAGTGTTATTTCATCTTTGTGTGTGTGTGTGTGTGTGTGTGTGTGTGTGTGCGTGTGTGTTATTTCATCTTAAAAGTGAGAAAATTGGTATAAAATGTAGACAGAGTTTGATACGCTACCTGGTATACAGGAAGCAATCAATCCGCCTGTGCTAGCCACTGTTATTCCTGCACTGGACAGCTCCTATAGGAAGACCCAGCTCTGACACTGTGCTAGAGGAGGTGGTCTTAGATGCTTGTTGAATTGATCACTTAGCCAGAAAAAAAATCTCTCCAATTACCCAATGGCTAGACTTTCTGTGTGTCATATTGTTCACTATTTTCCACTTAGGTGCTATCTCCATGAAAATGCTTATTCTACACAGGAAAAGCCTGGCTAGAGTTTTGCAAGCACTCAGATTTCAAGGTGAAAGAATAAAGAGGCATCTAATAAAGTCAGCGGCATGGTGCTAATCTTTCTGAAATGATTTCACAAGATCTTGTTCATAGAATAATGGTTGTAAGTTTGGCATTTGAAGACATCTCAGTATTGTTTGAGGATTTCAAAGGTAAAGTTATAATACTTGATAGCATTGTGAGAATTATAGCTTATATATGTGTATGTATAGATTTAGATAGATATGAAAATAAATACTCTGAAAAAAACCCAAAAAGAATAAAGAAAATACAGTTTACAAAAATTTTTAATTAAATTATTATTAATTATAATTTATTATATATCATATAACATATTAGTACTAAATACTAATATTTATTATAAATTTAAATATTAAATAAAAAATTTACTTACATGTAGAAATATACTAATATAAATTAAAAACAAAATACCAATTAAAAATTGGCAACAACAATAACAAATGACAAGTTTTTTATATAAAGGTTCTTATAAATAAGAAAACTATGACTAGCTCAATAAATATTTAAAATGTTTTATTAAAGATGAACTAAAAGTCAACAATAACATCTAAAAAGATGCTCACCTTTCCTCATAATTCAATAAAACTCAAAGGAAAACAAAACAGCATTTTAAATTTCAGATAGAACATTGGTGGGAAGAAAGGCTACTATCCCTACCCCTGTCCCCTCTTTCCCACACCCACCCCTTTGTCATTCTTGCTCCTGAGCAAGTAGAGCAGTTGTTAGTCTCTGGACATATGTTTAGTTTCAGCTAATAGGTTTTAAAGCTTGGTTCTTTACATTTTAAAAGTTCACACAGTTTTTACTTGTTATAAATATAGTTGTCTTTCTAGAAGATTTCTTTCCCTAAATGTGAATTTTTTTTCTTAAAACAAAGCAAAACAACTGTTACTATTTCTCCCCTCCCCCTTCATTTTATGGAATGAGGTGTTCTTGTTTTTTGGTTTTTTTTTGTATAATATCATCTAAGGTTGTCACTCAAGGTCTTTCACAAAATAAGTCATTGTATTTCACAGAGCAATACAAGTAAGTTAATAAATATCAATGTATATAAAAATTCTTGTTGACAAAAGTAGAATTAATACTTAGATGCTAGCTATTGATAGACTTTATATATGCACAAAAAATTAGGTCATTCGAGAAACTTTTTCATTTGTTTCTAAGCTGTAGACAAAGTGTGGCCTCTGAACCTCAGCCCTCATCACTGTTTGGCACACAGGTCGCATTTATGGACATCCTCCTGTTTATATTGGGCCATTGTCTATGAGGTGTCATAAATCCCACAGTGTCTCCATTGATTCGATTACACAAGCCTTAAAGTTTATTATATATTCAAACACTAGAAACATAAGGCTCTCTGGAAGATAAAAACGCAGTAAGTAAAGCTTAGAAGATAGTGCTGTTTTGTTGTTGTTGTTTTTTGTTTCTTCTTTTTACCCCCAAGGAATTAAAACTTTATTCTAAAGAACTTGCAAAAAAAAAGAACACCACACAGCAGGATTAGGCAAAACCAATGTCTCCACATGCCAAAGGACTTTAGGAAAGTTAGACCATCTGTCCAAAGCTGGGCTTCATAATGCATTCAGTACTTCCACTGTAATTCTTACATACTTATCTATCCAGCCGCCCACACTCCACAGCAGAGTTCAGACTAGAAAAACAATTAGCTTTATGTTATCTTTCATGACTTGTGTGTCCCTTACTTGCATTCTGTCCTTATCACCTAATATTTACCCTTTCTTTTTTTGTTTTTTGTTTTGTTTTATTTTTTTTGAGACAAGGTTTCTCTGTGTATCCATTTCTATCTTGGACTTACTTTGTAGACAAGACTGCTCTTGAACTTACAACTTACAGAGATCTATCTGCCTCTGCTGGGATTAAAGGCATGCACCACCACCACCCAGCTAATATTTACCATTTCTTGCTGTCCTTTCCACATGTTATACTATCCTCACATGTACATCTGTGTATGTATGTATACATATGTATTAGGTTAGGAGCCTCCTCTGAGGGAGGACACTGGTATTCTTCTGAGATTGTGTGACCTTACTTAATATACATTCTATTTATTTAGAGCTAAATAGTATCCCATTTTATATGTATACCAGATTTTTATCAACCAATAATCTGTTGATGGACAACCAGGTTGGTTCCGTTTCCTTGCTGTAGTGAATAAAGCAATAATAAACATGTAGTACAAATATCTCTATGGAGGTTAATTTTCTATTGCTGTGATGAAACAACATGAGCGAGTCAGCTCATGAAAGAGTTTAATATGGCTTACAGTTTCGGAGGATTAGAGCTTATGATGGCAGAATGAAAGTATACGTCTTGATCCACAGAAAGAGGCCATTGGGAATTGCATGAACCTTCTGAAACCTCAAAGCTTACCCTACTGACACATCTTCTCCAACAAGGCCACGCCTCCTAATCCTTCCCAAACAGTTCCATCAACTGGGAATCAAGTATTCATATTCATATATATCAGGCCATGGGGGCTATTCTTATACAAACTATCACAACCCCACTCCCCGGCCCCCATAAGTTCATGGCTATATCATAATGCAAAATGCACTTAGTCCAACTTAAAAGTCCCCATAGTCTTTCACAGTCTAAACAAAATTTAAAAGGTCAAAGTCTCTTCTGAGATTTAAGGCAATCTCTTAATTCTAACCCACTGTAAAAATGAAAGCTCAGGTGTTGTGCATGCTGTCCAGCTGCTACAGTTCATATGTGCAGCTGCCCTGCTCTGTCCAGAAACAGTTTCCTTGTAGTCATCCACTGCCCCTGGCTCTTGCAGTCTTTCGTTTCCTCCTTCGAGATGAACGCTGAGCCTTGGGCCGGGGTGAGATGTCAGTGTCCTGTTTAGGGATCATCATTTCACACCCTCTGAAAGAAGGTTGACCTTAAAGGTAGATTAGAAAACGTGGAGTGCCTGAGAGCTCACTCGGGAGAGTGCCCGCCAAGGGTGCCTGAGTCCCCAGCACTGCCCTAACACGAGCATGGCTGGCATGCTGTAATCTCACCCTCTTAGGACGGATAAGAGAATCAAGGGTTCAAAGTTATCCACAACTACATAGTGAGTGTGATGCCAGCGTGCCTTACAGGAAACATTATCAGAGAGAGACAGAGACAGAGACAGAGACAGAGACAGAGACAGAGAGAGTTCACTTATTATGGTCAGTTTCCACTAAGTATTTCTAAGGCATTAGTCATCATGATTTAGGCTTAAAAGAGTAAAGGTAGTGAGAGAGCTGACTGATTTTCTGTACCATTGAGTAAAGTAGATGAAAAATAATGATGTCAGAATTCTGTGTCTGAAGTTGGATTCAACAGATATTTGTTGGGAGTTTTTCTGATGAGGCATGCCCCCAGGGACTGTCAGGTGATTAAGAATGTTCTCCACTTTCAGGCAGCTCACACTTGCTCAGCACTGGACAATGTGTAAGGTTGGAGATCCACATGGGGGCATAGAGCTTGGTGAGCAGAGCCGGGTCCAACGCAAGCTTCCACCAGCTTGTAGCCAGACCTCCATATGCATAGCATAACTTACATGGCCACACATAGTAGCCCTAGCTGCAACTGAAGCAAACCACCGTGAGGAAAAGATACAGCTGTGGATGTGAACGTGGAATCCTGAGTATAGGGGAAAGGGACCTGTCAGGTCATGCCTCCAGATGATTGGTAGAACTTTCAGTGAGAAAAGGGGCCTCTTCACCCATGATTGACTCAGTCTGGGCCATATGTGTGACACAATGGGAGAGATTAAGCTGAGTGCTCAAAGCTCAGACACACAAATGAGGAGGCATCACTGGAGGCAGAAGCTGCTTGGAAGAGCCTAAAGAGATTGCACACATGAGCCAAGGTCTGCACTGCCATGCTGAGGGCTTAGGCACTTTTTGGTCTTTAGAGTCAGTTATTTGAATAATTTTTACGAATGTTTTATAGTAGTTTAGGAAATTCTAACATTAAACCTACAAGTAGAAAGTGGAAATTTTATCATAAAACCACACAGACTCTCATTTCCCAGGAAGAAATTACAACCAAAATTTTGGAACATAAGATTGCTGAGCCCTTACAGAAAGTCAGATAACTATCTAGTCACATCTCAGGCAGCAGCAAGTTCCAAATTTATCTGACCTCTTGCGTATTTGGGAAAGCACTCATGTAAGTTAGTTTGTTTGTAAACTCAGTTACATGTTCTAGTGTTAGCCAATAGCCCCAAATCTAATGATATGGGACATATTTCATCATTAAAAACAATGCATGCAAATCCTGACTTCATATCTAATAGGGTTGGTAACAGCCTAAGTGCTGCACTTACCAGGGCTGAGATGTCTGAGCCCAGCCATGAGCCACAGAAGGGAAACGTTTGCTTACCAGTTTTTCCCTTTTGTTCACAGGCAGCCAGGTGTTGTGGAGACCTGCACTGAGTGAGGACAGACCATCCCAGTGCAGCGGCTGCCCTGCCACTAACTTAAACAGCTGTCCATTTTTCTCATGGCTAAGTAGGGACAAACATGTGGTGTTTGTGAGGGTGAGTCGGGTGGACAGAGAGGGGCGCTTGGACAGTGCCTGGCGTCCACTAAGCACCACACAAGTCCTTGATACTGGGGGTGGGATTATGTCCAGATTGCTTCTCCTGCTAAGAATCCTTATAAATTGCTTTCTGACTTGGGAGGGCAAACTGGTTAAAACCAGAGAATGTAATCTGTAAATCTACCTCACTGAACTCTCGGTGACTCTTCTCCTGCTGAAGAAGAGCCATTCTTTACTTCTCCCAGGGAACCTGGGCACAGTCCATGTCAAGGGGCCATCAGTCAGGGGTGCCAAGTGGGTGCACTGATGTTGTTCCGTTCTAGCAAATCCTAATGTTTCTTCTTTTTTATAAAAAGCAAACATATGTGTGTACATATGTGTTCATATGTATGCATGCATGTACACATAAGTATATAAGCATATATATACATGTTTGTACATGTAAGTATGCATTCATATGTAAGCACATACATACAAACATGCATATACACTTATAGGTATACAAGTGTATATTTTTGAATATACGCACACCCATTTGTCTAAGTGCATGTGCATACATAGATTTTAATGAGTCTATATTTATATGTGTGTACATATCTACATCTGTGCATATGTACACATATGTATTTGCACACATATCTATATTTTTTATGTACACAAACATGCACAAGGCTTGTCTGTATATTTAAATTACACTTGCAAATTATATGAATAAAATTAAAAATTATAATTACATTTAAAATTATATAAATAAAGGATATATATGCATA
The DNA here is from genome assembly GCA_907169655.1 of Acomys percivali. Classification (NCBI taxonomy): domain Eukaryota; kingdom Metazoa; phylum Chordata; class Mammalia; order Rodentia; family Muridae; genus Acomys; species Acomys percivali. The sequence goes on along the minus strand of OU015752.1, from coordinate 125,180,704 downwards.
TATAAGTAATTCAATGGATTTTCTGTATTTTTTGTGATGTTCTCAGTCACTTTTGCTTTGTAACACAGTTTCACCATGTAGTCTTGGCTGACCTGTTGCAGAGATCCATCTGTCTTTGACTCTAAGTACTGGAATTAAAGGTGTGTGTCACAAAGCCTGCCTAATAATGTGCTTGATCACTTTGGAGGCTCCTGTGCTCCAGATCTACTGGTAAGATCTCCAGACTGCCTGAGCCTTGGGTAAGAGAAACATAGGGACAGCCAAAGGCAGGTGGTAGAAAGGGAACCTGGCTAGAGCCCAAGTGTCAGATAGCTGTAGGCTTTAAGGGCTCTTCCTGCACAAGTCAGTGAGAGTCTGAGTTTCAGATACAGTGTGTTCAAGCAGTACAGATCCACTTGGCAAGCATGTACTAACTGGCCCCACTCTAGCCCAGCACACTGACACTGGGTGGTCATTTGCTCAAGGAGTTTATGTTCTGATAGAAATGACTAGTACCAACAATTTTCTTCAATTAGAATTATTTTTATATGTGTAACTATTTAAATCTACCTACAATTCATGTACAAGTAGCATTGCCTCAAATCCAGAAGTCTTCAGAGGAAAGCTTTCCTGGACCAAAGAGGTGGTGCTTGAGAGAAGTATTGAAAAGAAACATTTATTTGTTTGTTTATTTATTTATTACATATTCAGTGTTCTGCCTGCATGTACACCTGCAGGCCAAAAAAGGGCATTAGGTCACATATAGATGGTTATGAGTCACCATGTGGTTGCTGGGAATTGAACTCAGGACCTCTGGAAGAGCAGTCAGTGTTCTTAACCTCTGAGCCATCGCTCCAGCCCGAAAAGGAACATTTTGTGCTTATCTGAAAGTTAAACAAACAAAAGCCTCTCTTGAAATGCTTGTTCAGACGTTCTAGATGCAGATGGAGCAACTGCAGACATGACTATGGAAGGTCCATGAGGATTTTGCGGGCTCGTGCTCACTGCCATGAGCCTGATGCTTACAATAATCGAGACATGGTGAGTTCTCGTTTGTAACGGAGTGATTAAAGAGACTGCATGTGTAATGTTGGGTGGGAGTCTTTATTTTTCTTTTCAGTCAGAGGGTTCATTATAGTGACATTGGGCTTAATCTAGTGCCAACTCCAGAGCTGAAAACCGAGGCCCAAAGAGACCAAGTACCCAACAGGAGTCCAGGCGAGAGCTGGAGCGGGACTCCTGTTTCCTGACTCCTCGCCCAGTGCTCTCGTCATCATCTAATGGCAGCTCCTCAAACATACCAGATGGCCACAGTCCACCCTTGGTAACCACTCGCGAGCCAGAAATGAATCCGATCCAGAAGGCTGCAGGAAGCAGGGCAGCTAGCAATTCTTCAGTCCAACTGCTGTCTGAACTGTGTTTGGCTTCACTCGAAACCAGTGGTTCCAGTTGCTCTGAGTCCCCCCGCCCCCACCTTTTTTGAAATGAGGAAGAACAAAGCAGCATTATATCCGTAGTTGCCACATAACTTACATAATATAAACACAAGCTCTAACCACGTCACAAACAAACCATTTCATTTAGGTGTGTACCCATAAGAGGAATTGCTATGTAACATTGTTCGGTCGCATGACGTCTCTACTTTTTGCCTTTTCAAAACTCCTCTACATTTCACTTAATGGCCATGACAACTATATCCATAGCATCTGGACAATATACACTCAGTGGTTAGGAGTGTGTGCTGTTCTTGCAGAAAACTCGAATTCAGATCCCAGCATCTACACTGGGCAGCTCACAACCACTTGTAACTCCAGCTCCTGGGAAATCAACACCTCTGGCCTCTTCACGCACTTGCACTTACATGCAATACCCACATATAGACACATAAACATACTTCTTTTAAGTTAAAAGAAAGAAGAATCGTGTATTAGTTACCCTTCTCAATGCTGTGATCAAATAAGGAAGGAAGGGTTTACAGTTTGTTTGGGTTGTTTTTGTTTGCTTGTTTTGTTCTTCAAGACAGGGTTTCTCTGTGTAGCCTTGGCTGTCCTGGACTCATTTTGTAGGCCAGGCTGACCTCGAACTCACAGTGATCCACCTGCCTCTGCCTCACGAGTGCTGGGATTAAAAGCGTGCGCCACCTTACAGTTTGAAAGGATACAGTCTGCCGTGGTGGGGAAACCACGGCAGCAGAGGATGAGGCAATTGGTCACTATGGCCAGGAAGCTGCTGGAGCACAGGAAGCCAGGCTGACCTATACAGCTCCAATGCTTGCCCCCTAAAGGCCCACTTCGTCTATCAATCCTCTCTCATAAAGGATACATGACCTCCCAAAACAGTTCTGCCAGCTGGGGACAAAATGTTGAAACACTTGAGCCTGTGGGAGAGGACATTTCACATTCCAACCACAGCCGGTCATATCATATTACCATCTTTCAAAACTGTCTATGCCTCATCTGGTGAAGACCAAAGCCTCTAGCATGGCCAACAGGTCTCTGCATGACCTGTTCCCCCCCTTCTTCTCAGCATCCGCAAGGATACCTTCCTACTTTATACTTACAGTTCAGCTCCATTCTTCAGATATCCAGACAGCTAGCTTTTGCCTTCACTAGGGTACATCTGTTTCTATTTCCTGGGATTTTTCTTCCCTGGCATTTGCCACTGCCCCACTCATCTTTCCACAGTTTATTTTAAAACAGTACATATGAACTATATTACAATTCATATGAAGTGTGGTTTCACTAGGACGTTTTCAGTCATAGATAACTTGTTTGATTGTATTCACCCCAAACTCTCAACCCCCATTATCATCTCTGGCCCCCACTCCTTCCCACCTCTTGGCCCTCACCTTCTTTCCAGCATATTTCTTGTCAGCTCAGTCTGTGTAACCTCAAGGAGGCCTTTCTCCCACTTTAGATGAGGTCGGATGCCTTGCTGCATCCTCTTCTTATGAACCTGTTTTTCTTCTTCTAAGCACATAACACAACTGTAACCAAATACCTAAGTTATTTGTTGTCCGATGTTTGTCTGCCCCAACAGAATGAAAGTTTTGTGAGGAGGGCTCTATTAATCCCTGTCACTCCATTCGCAGTAACAAATACTTGTTTGAATGAATGAATACAAAAAATTTTTTTTAATTTATTTTTTTTAAAGAATTTATTTTTGTTTTATGTGCATTGGTGTTTTGCTTGCATATAGGTCTGTATGTGAGTGTCATATCCTGTAATTAACAAACAGTTGTGAGCTGTCATGTGGTGCTCTGAACCTGGGTCCTCTGAAAGAGCAGTCAGTCCTCTTAACCACTGAGCCATCTCTCCAGCCCTCCAGCCCCACTCAAAATTTTTTAAACACTATTTCTCTCTCTCTCTCTCTCTCTCTCTCTCTCTCTCTCTCTCTCTC
>OU015752.1:125139670-125162970 GCA_907169655.1 Acomys percivali | reverse complement strand
TAGACATACACCATACACAGACATACACACATACCACACACACACACACACCATATACACACACATACACAGACACACACACACACACACAGCTGAGACAGACAGGGAGTAGGGGGGAGAAGACAGACAGACAGAGACAGAGAACTTGCACGAAGCCTGTGAAAGCCTGGATTAATAGCCCATGGGTATGTTTGCCTGGAAAACTAGGTCATGGCTAAAAAGGGGTTGAGCGTGTATTTTGAAGCATGCTTGATGCTGGCAATGGAACTCATGTCACTCCTGAAAGTGTCCTGGAGACTGTGAGTCCTGCAGGAGACAATAATGGAGACATCACATGATGGTTCCCATCTCTCCCTGATGCCAGCTGCAGGGTCACTCTGTCTGTATTAAGCTGGGAATATAGACAGTTGAGAGAAAAACATATTCAGATAAGATTAATTCTAAACTTAAAAGACACGAAAACAATATCCTTAAAGAGTTTTTAGTGAAATTAAAAACCATCACAAAGAAAAGTGCTTAAGTGTAGACGTGACTCAGGGATGGCAGTAAGTCCAAATAGCAAAGCAGGGTTTGCCAGTTTCTATGTTCAAATGCCATTGTGCACTGGTTGTAGGACTTGTTTTCCAGTCAGCTCAGGGCCTCTGGTCTTCCTTATTGACCAGCTTCTTTCTTATTGTCTCCCTGGGACCCCATTGCTCCTCTGCCTGTCCTTCCACACTTCTCTTTGTATTTTTGTCTCGATCCACACACACTACCCCAGCAGTTCTTCCTTATGACGTACCTGGTTTGGCTCAATGTCTGAGTAGCATCCTTGTCCCTACTTTAGATGACATCATTCTTTTTTGCTTGACTCAGAAACACCCTCCAGCACTATGTGGCTTCTGCCCTCAGCACTCCTAATTAGTTCTAAGGTGTCAATGCAGCTGGCACAAATCACAGAAACCCAGACTGAGCCACTGATCTCGTGACCTCTGGTCTCCTGGCTCAACTGGGGAAGCGTATGTGCTTTCTCATAGCCCACCCTGAGTTTCACCACTCTCCTCTGGCCCTGTGCATGCCCTTTCTGCTTACCTTTGGCAAGGGAATTTTCTCTATGGCTATTGTGGCCTTGCTATAGTTGAATCTGGAGTGTCCCAAGAGGTCTCTGTGTTCAAAGTTTGGTCAAAATCCCATGGTGCTATTGGGGAGTGGTGAGGCATAAGGGGGGGTGAGGGGAAGGGGAGGGAGGAGGAGGGTCATTGGGAGGGTGTGTCCTTGTCCTTGAAGAGTATATTGGGACCTCCGCCCCCATCCCTTGCTCTGTTTCCCTGGTGACCATGATGTGAGCAGCTTTCTTCCGCTATGTGCTTTTCCCATGGTGTTCTGCTTTACCACAGGCCCAGAAGCAGCTGGACCATATGACCATGGATAAAAAGCTTCGAAACAGCGAGCAAAATAAATCACCCCAACCTCGTCAGCTCTTTAAGCTGTATTTTATTGCTGAACACTGGCTATTTTCTTGTCCCCCTTCTCCCTTCAACTTACTGTAACCAGACTTTGTCCCTGCGGTATCCCTGAGATCAAACGTGTCAATGGCCTTTGTATTGTGAGACCCAGTGGCCAATTATCTATTCTCTTATGAAGTTACCTGTCAGATGCGTCTGTCCCAATTGGTCCCTGAGCCTTCCCTGCTGTTTTCTTTTACCATGCATCTCTCTGCCAAATGGCAGCTCTAAGTCAGCCCTTCCCTGGCTTCTCCTATTTTGTTTTTGTTTTTGTTTTTGTTTTCTTCCTGACTTCCAAATGTGAGAGTGTCTCAGAGCTCTGTCCTTAGCTCTGTCTTATTCACAAAGAATCTCCTCTGGTCCTTTGGCTATAAAACCCACCTATAGGCTGGGCATCGCAAAATGCTCATCTTTAGCCTTAGTTGTCACTCCTGAATCCCACAGTGTTTTTCTCACTGTTTGGTCAGTATAGTCCCTTATCCAGGTGGGGGTGCATTCCGGCGGTAACAGTGACCTTGTTCTCGCAGGGCATCTGTAGATTGGAAGAGTGAGTGCTGGCGTGGGAGGGAGTTCTTGCCCGTTTCTCTCCTCTGAAGATAGAGAAGCCGAGAAAGAAGATAAGGCAGATGAACAGAGTGTACCCATAGCTGCCGGCTAGCACAGCCCCCTAAACACTGTGTGTCTCTTTGTTCCACATCAGTATCAACTGCTGCTGCTGGCAGCCCGCTGAGCTTTTAAGTTCTTATCCACCGAGTTCTTATCTCAAAACAATACTCTGAGTTTTTTGAGATGTTGGGCTTGTGTAATGATTCGTGTAATGGACGGTACCAGAGAGGGTTGGAGCGAATGTGCTACGTGTGGATGTGGGTTTTGCATGGCAAATCCTAGGCTAGCCTGGGATGTGTACTGAAGATAGCAAGCAAATCAGTGGTGGGAAAGTGTAAACTGAACTGCCACTGTTGCATGGACCTGCTGGGCTCGCTCAGAGAGAGGGCAGACAGGGAAGTAGCCTCTCACTCATGAGCTGAGGTCAGCAGCGGTGCCAGGTTGGCACAGACTGACAGCAAGGGCACTCAGGCAGAACTACACATAGAGATGCACACCTGAAGGTTAATGCTGGTCACGACACCAGACTACAGGGGCACAGAGCACCTAATGTGAGGATCTGCACTGTGGTCTAGTGGGAAGTGTGCTTCTCCAGGTGTGGGACCTCGTGCGGTTCTGAGATTGAGGTAGGGGTGAGGAGGAAGTCTGTTATGGTGTGAAAGCTGAAGATCCAGAGGAATGCCTGGAGGGGGTAGATCAGAACAATATGGCAGATTTGGCAGAGACAGAGAGAGTGCGACAAAGGCAAGGTACATTGAAAGGCCAGTGGCTCTGCTGCAGTGTCTGTGGCCCAGGTCACCACAGAAGGCCGTGCCGATGTCTGTGGACTGAGCCACTGCTGGGGGCCATGTTTGGGTCTGTGGTTCTGATGCAGCCATGGGCCATGTTGTCCATGGTGGCCCGTGTTGCCACAGAGGGCCATGGGAATGTCTGTGTTGATGTCCGTGGGGTGTGATGCTGAGGGCCATGCTGGGGCCTGGGGTCCAGCTGCAGCTGGGAGCAGAGTTGATGTCCCTGGCCTTTGCTACCACTGAAAGCCATTTGGATGTTTGGGGTCTGTGTTGCTACCAGAAGGCATGTTGATGTCTGTGGGCTGGGCTTCTGCTGCTGACCGTGTTGATGTCATGGTCTGTACTGCCGCTGAGTCCATGCTGAGGTCTGTGGCACATGCTGATGCCAGAAGCCAGGTGGATGTCCGTGGTCCATGCTGTCACCAGACACCATGTGGACATCCATGACCTATGCTCCTGCTGACTGTGAAGGACAGGGAAGCTTCTGAAGTGGTACCAGTAACTGCAGACTCACAAGGAAGAAAGAGGGACATAGAAGAGTTCTGTGACAACCCTCATACCCCCCAAAGTAACAACTTAGACTGAAAACCATCAATGAGAACTCTTAAAAATTGTTGATAAGAGCCAGGCAGCGGTAGTGCACGCCTTTAATGCCAGCACTCGGGAGGCAGAGGCAGGCGGATTGCTGTGAGTCCAGGAAAGCCAGGGCTACACAGGGAAACCCTGTCTCAGGAAAAGAAATTGTGATAAGGACTTTGAAGTGTAGCTCTCCACAAGAGATGGTGACTAGTGGGAGTGAGATGGGGGGAGGACTCACTTTTCTTTAGCGGGCTAGCCACCTGGAGATTGACCAGGCTCTAGTGACTGTATGGATGACACAAATTAGACTTGGTTTTTTCTTTTTTATTTATTTATTTATTTATTTATTTATTTATTTATTTATTTGTGGGGAAGGGGAGGCCAGAAGGGTGGGTGGAGGCAGACCTGGGAGGACTAGGAAGAAAGAATGATTGGGGCATATAATGTAAAATTTCCAAATAAAAATATATGCTGCTAATAATATTAAAAAGATCTAGTGTGGCTGAGTAAAGAAACCAGGCCCAGATTCTAGATGGATGCCGCAGAAAAGGTGCTTCCTTCGAGTTACCTATGCAGACTGTTGGAGACAGTCTGATGGGTACCTGGCTCTGGGGAAACAAGGAACAGGGAACTGGTCAAGATTTAGGGGTTCAGGTCACACCCCTGGACCAGAGGCTTTAAGTACACCCAGCTAGATGATGGCTCTCCATAGTACCCACACAGTTGTGCTGGCAGACACTGAGGCTGAAGGTACTTGTATACTCGGGGACCCAGGCATGTTTCAGGACCTTTACATAGGAACAGATGGCCATGGGGGGGGGCAAGCCATCCTGCTTAAAGGGTTCATGCTCATTTTTTGGGAGTGTGACATCTGTCCCCTGAAATTCCACCTGGGGTACATTGCTCTAGTCCTCAAACATACCATAGGGGTAGACACCTTGTGGGCAAAGTGCCTGCAAAGCACTGTGGAGACATGCCAGTTTGGATACAAGGGAACCATACATGTTATAGCCATGAGACTGATCTTGAGGGGTCATGCCAAACACTTCCAGGTGGCACTACTACCCCCCAGGGGGATGGGTGGCCACAGCCCATCTTGAGGCACAGGCACCCAGAAATCACTCAAACACTCCATGAGCTGGACAAGGTAAACTTTTTCTTTTGGTTGTTTTTGTTTTTGTTTTTTCAAGGACAGGATTCCTCTGTGTAGCCTTGGCTGCCCTGGACTCACTTTGCAGAGCAGACTGCCCTTGAACTCACAGTGCTCTGCCTGCCTCTGCCTCCCTTAGTGCTGGGATTAAAGGTGTGCACCACCATGCCCAGCTGTCAAGGTAAACTTTATCAGGCTGGTGCAGAGCCTTCCCACCAACCTGATGGAAGCTGATACGTGACAGTGGGTTATAGGGAAATAAATAAGGTAGTGCCCTCCATGTACAAGCTGTGCATAACATTGCTGTGGTGTTGGGAGGCTTAGGAACACAGCCAGACTATTACCTTTGTGTGCTGGATTTGGTCTATGCGTTATTCACTACTGATATGACAGTAAAAACAAACCAAACCAAGCAAACAAACAAAAACCTCCACATGGGAAGGTCCCAGGGACTGTTATTGCATTAACTCAGGGGTGTTTGGACAGCCTCACTATAGTGTTATCTGACCTAGCACAATGGATAAAACCCACACTTTTTTCAGATATTCCATTACATTGATTGTAGTCATCTAACCTCTATCTTCCAGATATAGTCTAATCCAAGGAGCTTGCTAGCTCACCTGAAGGAGAGGCTGTGGCCACCCATCCCCCATGGGGGTAGTACTGCCACCTGGGAGTGTTTGGCATGACCCTCTCAAGATAAGTTTCACTGCCATTCAGATATTCATTACATTGATGGCAGTCTGCTAACCTCTCTCTTCCAGATATAGGCTAACTCAGGTCCAAGGATCTGTCTTGTAGTTAGCATTCTTGAGTTCCCTGGTTAGGTGTGCTGGCTATTCTTACGTCAACCTGACACAAGCTAGAGCCATCAAAGAGGAGGGAGCCTCAACTGAAAAAAAAAAAAAAAAAGCCTTCCTAAGATCTAGCTGTAAGCAAGTTGGTAGGGCCTTTCTTAATTAGTGACTGGTGTTTGAAGGGTCCAGCCCATTGTGGGTGGGGCCATTCTGTGCTGGTAGACCTGGGTTCTGTAAGGCTAAACAAGCCATGAGAAGCCAGGCAATAATTAGCACTCCTCCATGGCCTCTGCATCAGCCCCTGCCTCCAGGTACTGCCCTGTTTAAGAGTGCCTGCTTTTTCTTTGCTTATTTGCTTATTTCTCTGTGTAGTGTTGGCTGTCTGTGACTCACTTTGCAGCCTTGAACTCACGGTGACTCTCCCTACCTCTCTCACGGTGACTCCCCCTACCTCTGCCTTCCCAAGTGGAGTTCCTGCTTCTGATGATGAACTGTTATGTGAAACTGTGAGTGAAATAAACTCTTTCCTCCCCAAGGCACTTTTGGTCATGGTGTTTCATCGCAGCAATAGTGACCCTAACTAAGACATTAGATAATGTGAAAAGTACTGCTACAGAGGGTAATAGACAGGTGCAGAACTCTCTGCTCCCCAACATAGTGAAGGAAAATGCAGGAGTCTGTGGGGCTACTGGACTACTGGTAGGAAACTGAGTCTCCATCAGTAGGAAGAGAGTAGCATGGGACTGGACAGAAGCTTGCATCCGGTGAAGCAGGTACAGACATGTGGCCATTGACAGGACTCGTCCTGCTGATGAACTGTGTGCTGATGAAGAAGGATTCAGCTGCGGGCTCTGGCCCCAGATAGCCCACAGGCTTCTGGTCCTGCCTGAGGAAGGGCTCGAGGGATTATCATAGAGGACAAGCTGGTCTCGAGGTATTGACCACTTACTCTATTCGAGGTTAGACAAGCCAGATACAAACTCAGCTACTCTTGGGAATGCCTGAAGGATGGACTTTCCTACTCTCTGAGGGTGGACCATAGGTCTCCTCAAAGCTTCGAGAATTCTCAGTGCAAAGCCCGAAAACAACTAGCCTATGGTAATGGCCGTGATTATGTAAACTGGGCCAGCATTAGGACTGTAAGTTTAAGTGGATGGGATATTTAAGCCAGTCTGGGGATATGACAGTAATTTGTTGCTCCCAGCATCAACTGACATCACACCAGCCCTCTAGGTGTTGTGATCTAATATAGGGTTGGGGGAGGGAGAACATACTAAGCTTAACTGTTACATCTTCTACTGTATCGAGAAAATGTTCTCTCTTTTTTTTTTTAAGATTTATTTATTTTATTTATTGCATATGAGTGCTTTATCTGCAGAAGAGGGTATCAGATTACATTATAGATGGTTGTGAGCCACCATGTGGTTGCTGGAAATTGAACTCAGGATCTCTGGAAGAGCAGGCAGCGCTCTTAACCACTGAGCCATCTCATCTCTCTAGCCCGAGAAAATGTTCTAATGATACTAAAGTAGGACTCCTAAAGGGATTATTTCCAAAGGGGTGTTTATAGAAACCCAGCCAACCCCATGGTAGTTTTATCTTGCTGCAGTATCTTGATCCTTTCTTTTCATGCCTAATGGCATCTAAGGAAGTTGACCACTCAAGTGGCACTTCTTGTACAGCGATGCACCCTGGCCCGTGTCTTGCCACACAGTACAGATCTTTCCCTTTGGTACCCAATAAATATCTGTGTTACTTTTCCTTGGTGGGAAGATGGCATTCAGTTGGGCTAACACCCCACCACACTCATGTTATTGATTGCCAGACTCTGAGTTCCACAGTGGGATTGTAAAGGCTGTTATGGCGACTTGTTCAGCCAATATCATGGGATGGGACTCTTGTTCAAAACTGTCCCACTGGGTTTCTTTTTTTTTAAAGACAACATTTCACTATGTAGCCCTGACTGGCCTAGAACTCACTATGTAGGCTAAGCTGTCCTCAAATTCATAGAAATCCAGTTGTTTCAATCCTTTAAAGGCTGGCATTAGAGGCTTGTGCCAGCATGCCTGTGTCCGCCCTGGGTTTATGCTTGAGACAGGTCTCTCGGTGGGACTGAGGGCTCTTTGGTTTAGCTAGGCTAGCTGGCTCATGAGTCCTGAGAAACATTTTGTTTTTGCTTCCCCTGGAATTAGAAGTATGTGCCACCGTACCTGTCTTTTCACGTGACTGCTGGTTATCAAACTCAAAGCAACAAGCACTCTGCTGACTGAGTGATCTCCCCGGTCCTTTCTGATGACCTCTTAGCCTTGCTTGACTTGTGCCATGTCATATGGTCATGGGAGCATCTGGGTGTAATGTGCGTTTTGTGTTTCATGTCAAGGGATACATATCAGAAGCTGGAGCAAGGAAAATATTCCAGTGCCTGAGGTGGTCACAGCAACCTCATCCTTGGGAGGGTTCAGCAGGTTGGAAGAGTAAATGCTGATGTGGGAGGGGATTCTCCTTTGAAGACAGTGAGAGAAAGAGGATAAGATCTGGTAGACAGGAGCATATGCCCATAGAAGTCATTTAGCAGCCCTGAGCAGTGGGCCTGTTTCTCTCTGTTCTGTATATGCATACACTGCTGCTGCTGCTTATGGGCACTGGCTGGCACCCTGTCTCCTGGTTGACTATTGACAAAGACTGCATGAGTAACACAATGTCCAAACCGCTGTAGGACACACTGAGTTCTCTCACTGGTATCTGGAAACGGTGCTGTGAAGCTTTTGAGGCCTTGGGCTTGTGTGACAAGACACTGTGATGAAGTTCATGGGTTTCTCTTCCCCATCCTCATTACCCGTCACCCTTCTTTCTTTTCTGGCTTACCTTCTGCATTTACTCTAGCAAGATGGTCCCCAAGTCTGCTCCTCTTCTCAAAGCTACTACTTTAAAAAAAATTGACTATCTGTTTTTTTTTTTTTTTTAATTTACGTGTCTATGTGTGTATCTATATGTGTGCCATGTGTATGCTGGTGTCTGCAGAGGCCAGAAGATGGAGTTAGCTCCCCAGGAGCTAGGGTCACAGGAGGTTGTGGGCTGCCTGACGTGGGGTGCTGGGAACTAAATTTGCATCCTCTGAAGGAAGACCAAGTGCTCAGCCTCTGTGCTACCCCTCCAGCCCTGACTACTTTTTCTTGATGGAATGCTTACAAGACATTCTTGGCTTTCCCCCGCCTTCTGCCTATATTTCACTCAAAGTAGCCACAGTGACTGCTTAGCAACTTAAATTAGATGAAGTCACTTCCTTCTTCCACCAGCTTCCCATAAAACCTAGATTCCTAGCCGTCTTTACAAACTACAATGATCTGTCCATCGCTTCCTTCTGACCTTACCTTTCCCCTTAGCTCTTTTGTTTTGGCTGCCCTAGCCATCTTTGGATTCCTTTAATCCAACAAGACACTGCTGCCTCTGCTTCTCCTGTGGCTTCAGCAAGTCCAAATGGCATCTCCTTAGACAGCTTTCCAGAACATTCAGTTCTACAAGAGCCCAAACCCTGGCTACACCATCTTTTTAATGGTCAGTGACACTTAACTTTCCATTTTCTTATTTATTTGTTAACATCTGTCAAACTAGAAGGCCTTCCTCTGTTCTCATATTTTCTACACAATTTGGTGTAACACTTATGTGTCACCCTCATGACAATTGTATGTGGGAGCCTGAGGCTTGGAAGAAGAGGCTGGAGGTGTGTTCAGTGAAGGCCTCCTAAGGTCTGGTGACTTTATCTGCTGACTCTCTCCTGAGTGTCTCTGTATTCCAAGGCTTTCTCTCATGACACAGGGTCGTCGTCATCACTTCCATGGTAACTTCTAGAGTTTCCCAGCACCTTTCTTTACCTTTGACTTTTGTCCCCTCTAGATCATATTCCCATTTCTAAAACGGAAGTGTCGTGCGACCCTTCCACTTAACATGTTTGAAAAGTTCCCAGGCATTTGTGAGATAAAGCTGGTCACCTAACATGGCCCCCAGGGGCCAATGCTTCTCCATTGGCTTCTTTCCTCCTTATCCAGGAATGTACAGCTGCCCAGGGGACTCTATGATTACCTCATTTCCCTTGAAACTGGCTATTCTCCTTCTTTCCCTGTGGTCTTAGAATGACTGGTATTTGGAAGCTATGTGACTTTAGGATGTTACCATTTCTTCTGAGCCTTTGTTTCCTAATAATCACAATTTATCACTGGGTGGTGTGTGTGTGTGTGTGTGTGTGTCTGTCTGTCTGTCTCTCTCTGTGTGTGTGTGTGTGTGTGTGTGTGTGTGTGTGTTCCTAACAAATTCTACCTACTTTATCAGCAATTTTAATGCTTATAACAATATCATTGGGGAAAAAATATAAAAAAATATATCATTGGGTAGTAGATGGTGGAGCTAATGAATTTCTGCTAATTTCTAGACTTGCTTGCTTTAATGGGAAGTAACCTGATCTGATTAAAAATTCAAACTTCCAACTTTTGATTGTTTGATCTTCTGTCTAAATTTATTCTCTGTGCTACCTACAGCCCTTGAGAATGGCACTATCCCCACCCTAGGACGCTCAAATGTACAGGGATAAGATAGCAGCTTGTTCCCAGACCCCACCCTGGCCATGTGCTAGTGAGGGATCAGTGGGGATTGCCCAGGAATCTCATGATTTAAAGCTTTGGAGTTTCCCACTAGTCCTTTACAGGATCCTAAACTTTGTCTGAACCCACGTTCCAGGGACACACTGGAGCCTCCTGATAATGGCCTCTGGGCACAGGAGTAGCCAGAACAACAGAGGCAAATGGAATCTGACAAGTGAGTAATTTGGCGCCAGTTATCTTTTTTTTTTTTTTTAATCACGGTAGAGAGGTTCAGGCCTCCACCCAGCTGGGAGTATGAAGATAGATAATGGCATGCCCTTTCCTTCCAGTGTGTGTGCTGGGAAATGTTAGAAAAAGGAGTTTGGTGCCAGTGGGACGGCTTAGCCTAGAGTGCTGCCCCCAGGACTGCAGAGTGTTAATGACAACCTTTGGCTAGACCATCAAGGGAAGACCTGGGTGAGCCAGGTCACCTGGTGGGTGTGGTTATTTGAATCTATGTTAAAGGTTTAGTTGCATTGACCTCTGTGAATTTCATGTAGTTTGGCAGTCAGATTGGCTACTACGTCAATAGATTCCTTAAAAATTAAGCTAAGAGCCAGGCAGTGGTGGTGCATGCCTTTAAGCCCATCACTTTTGAGGCAGAGGTAGGCGGATCTCTGTGAGTTTGTGGCCAGCCTCGTCTATAGAGCTAGTTCCAGGACAGCCAGAGCTACAGTAAAGCCCTGTCACAATAAATAAATAAATAAATAAATAAATAAATAAATAAATAAATAAAATAAAATAAAATAAAAAGAATAAATAAAATGAAAAAAAAATAGCTGCCCCATACTAGAGTCTGTGTTAAGTGCTTTGGTAAATGACAAGGCAAATCATGGTCTGACAGAAATGCACATCAAGGGGATTATAAGACACACAGACAAACAACTGAATCACTGCAGAGAGCCACACTGACTCACGTGACATCATGAGCAGGAACTCAACACCTGAGGTAAAGTTTTAGAGAGAAACATTCGAACAGAGCTTGGTAGGACTGGAGCTTCAGGAGGCGTGGCCTGGGGACGGTGAGTCGGAGAGCCAGGTGTATGCTGAACTTCTGGAAATTTTGCCTGTGATGAGTGTGTATGTATGTGCGTGCGTGCGTGCGTGCGTGTGTCTGGAGGCTGGAGAGTAACGATTGCCTATTGCTTCTCAAGTGCCGTCCTCTTTGGACTTTGAGAAGGGATCGTTCACTAGTCTGGAGCTCACCAAATAGGCTAAGCTAGTTAGCCACCAAGCCCCAGGGATCTGCGGTCTCTTCCTCCCCAGCATTAGGGTTACAAGCACAAGCCATACACCTTGCTTTTTCCCACGGGTCCTGGGGACCAAACTCAGGTCTTCATGACAGTTCTCTCTCCAAGCCCTGGGCGTGAGCTCAGCAACCAGAGCAGATGAGTGTTCTAGGAAGGGGGAGGGAAGGACAGGATGACTGGCGATGTCTTGGGGTAGAATGAATACAGCTGAAAGAGGCAGAAGGTAGAAATGAATAAAAGTGCGGAAGGTTCACTCGCATGTGTGGCTAGACAGACTGAGGAATCGCTTGGGGGTATCCAGGCCAAGCATATGTGAAAGCCGAAGCTCCCTCCATTTTGGACAGAAGTTTGAGGTCTGCACACCATGTTTGGGTAGAAGTGCAGAGTTGGGCTGTGGGAGGAAACAGCTGTGAGGCAGAGCCCACAGGGTCATTTGGACTGCTTTGAGAAAAAGCAGTGGAATTCAGTAAGACTTCAGCAGCGGGGGCAGTGGGGGCAGCTGGGGTGTGGGGGTTGGAGGAGGGGAGGGGAGTGTGTTGTGGAAAAGTTAAGTAAGAGTCAATGAATGCAAAGGTGAGTTACTGCTTGGAACCCGATAAACCAGTTTAATTCCTGGTTCTGCCATTTACCTTTTGCATGTGACCTTATGCAAGTTACCTAGCCTTCATAAACCTCCTCAGTTTTCTCATCTGAGATGGGGTAGAAAACATTTTCTTCCAAGATGGTTGTGGGTGTTACATTAGGTGCCTGGCCTATGAGTGCTTCATTAAAAACTAGTTATTCAGGCCGGGAGGCACTTGGGAGGCAGGCGGATCACTGAGCTCAAGGCCAGCCTGGTCTATAAAGTGAGTCCAGGACAGCCAAGGCTGCACAGAGAAACCTTGTCTTGAAAAATTAAAAAACAAAAAAACAAAAAAACAAAAAAAAAAACCACCACCACCAACAATGACAAAAACTAGTTATTCAGAATGTCACCATTAGTAATGGAAACACTCTGGGTATGAATGTTAAGATCTGACCTTTTCAGGAAGTGGAAGAAAAGGAGTGAGGATGACCAGGAAGCAGTGGAGGAAGCAGCAGAGGAGGCCTCTGGGTTGTGGTGGTGCAGCAGTTGGGGGACCAAGTAGCCCCTGTTGTCTTCTGGCCACGGTTAGAGGAGACATCTTTAGCTTTGGAATGGAGTCGGTCAGCTGGCTAGGCTGATCACAGTACCAGGAGCTAGATGGCTTCAAAGACAATTGGTTATCCTGAGGTTCTGGAAGCTAGAAATCTAGACTTAAAGTGTCCATCAAATCAAAGAGCACAACATCTTCCCCATACCATTCCCCTTGCTTGAGAGGGTCTGTGATGACTAAGCTCTGGCAACCTTTGGCTTCCAGCTGCACCATCTTAGAACCTGACTTCAGTCACTTGGCACTTCCCATGTGCCCGTCTGTGCAAATTCTCCTCTTTATAAGGTCACCCGTCCTTATAGAGAGGGGCCCACCTTATCCAACTATGATTTCATCTTCAGTAATTATAACCGAAACTGCTCTATTTCTAAATGAGGTCACATGTCAACACTGCACATCTTCCTCAGTGGCCTGCCACCTCCTGTTTTTGAGACAGAGTTTCTCACAGAACCTGGCACTCACCAGATGGCCTGGGCTTCCTTACCAGTGACTTCCAGTTATCCTCCTGCCTCTGCCCTTTCCTTCACCTCTCTTAGCCCAGTGCTGGGGTCACAAGCACATGTTATCTGCCTTGCTTTTATGTGGGTGCTAGGGGTCCTCATGTCCACACAGCAAGCACTTTACCACATGGACTATCTTCCCAGTACCTCCCCCCCCTTTAAACGTTCTCTAAATTATATGGGAAATGAGTTTATTTACCCAATTCACTTGTGAAAAAATATCATCATAGAGTTGTCACAAAGAAAAAGGAACATGTGTGAGCTGTCAGGGCTGTATCATAGTGAGGAAAGTCTTCCTTAGGACACAATCAGAACTTGGTCTATCTTTGCTTGATCTAGCATATATACAAGATTTCTTTTAAAGTGTTCTTTTCCCAGAGAAGATATGTAGCTTAGAATGAAGAACATTTCCTTTGAGAAAATGCTTTAAAGATAGTAATAATCTTAATTAAACAGTCTTTCGCATTCAGAAGGGACCAAAATTATAAATGCAATGCAACTTTCAGGCATATGCTCTTTTTAATGATATTAATACATCTCCAGAGATAGTAGGAACTCCTTTCCTTAATTAGGTAGTATTTTATTAAATGTAGTGAAATCTCATGCTAGTTTGAGTACCATTTTCAAGAATTAAATAACACCCAGAGCCTCAAATAAAGAAGATTTTCTTTCTTTTTCCTCAGAACACCAGTTTTAGGGTGAGGGAGCAATGAATCTGTCTGTTAAACGAGGACAGTCTAAATTCCCCCAGGATTTGCTCAGCATGAATATATTATTGTTGATCCTACTTATGCCAAGATGGCTATTTTTAAATAAAAGTTAGAATAGTTTTAATTACATGAAAATTCATTTTTCTCAGTTGACCCATCTTTGAAATCAAGCCAAACTACAAGCTAAATAATTTACCAATTCAGCTTTAATCACTCAGGGGTCATGGTGTGAGAGCAGCATGGGGGCTGGGCTGGTAATGGAAAGACTGAGGTTCAGATTCTGTGATTATAGAATGAAGGAGAATAAAGTCTGTGTAAAAAGGATGAAGGTTAAAGCAATTATAAGGAACATTATGTACACCTCTATTAAAAAAAACTGAAAACAATTGGCTTCTTAGCAAACTGTAACCCTGTAAAGGACAAGGCCGGCCCAGTGGAAACTGTGAATGGGCCAGTTGAATTTTGGGGTGTTAAAATGTGATTACAAACCTGTAATTAAAGAAATGACAGGCCAGGCACACTTGTATCCAAGAATAGTAATCCCAATGTTCATAAAATAGTCTAGTCATAGACAGTAGATGTACACATAGATGCACAGTCTCTAAACACAATACTAACACATGATTCATGAGAGTAGGCAAGGGTAGTATTTCTATGGAAGCTCATATAAGTTAGTAGTAAGGACTCTATCAATACTCTGAAAGAGAAAACATTAATTAAGAAGACATTTGATTAAACTTAGCAACAATTCCTAATGAGACAATTAGACAAAGCGAATAGCACATGTTATCTTAAATGGGATTGTAAGCCTATTTCAGTTTAAACCAAGCCTAGACAGGAATGCTATATATATTGCCCTGGGGGTTCTTGCAAATAAAAGAAACTGATAAAAACAATTCTGAAAAGGAGGAAAAAAACCCACTTCTTTTAAACACACACACACACACACACACACACACACACACACACACACGCTTCGATTTTCCACAAACCTACTTTGTTTAGGGTTCTTTTTTTTTTTTTTTTTTATAATGAATATATTTTTGTGATTTTTATTTTCTTCTTTTTTTTTTGACATTTTTTAATTAATTTATTCATATTACATCTCAATTGTTAGCCCATCCCTTGTATCCTCCCTTTCTTTCCTCCCTCCCGCTTCCCCCTCTACTCCCTTCCCCTATGTCCTCAAACTATGGCACCAGCCAAAGAAAATATAGGCAGTAAACTTTGAACCCCTACCCAGTCTAGCCGATGGACAGGACATTTTCCACCGTTAAGTGGAGAAGGGGATCTGACTTTCACACAAACTCTGTTTAGGGTTCTTAAACATCTTTACCTCCCTTCCAATCCCCCAACCCTGGATAGGAGAGGAAGAAGGTTAGGAGGAGGAAAACAGGGGATGTAGACCTCTTTATTTCTTCCACCTGGGTAGGATCTTTGGTTTCTTTTTGGCGGGGCAGGGCGGAGAGCAATGCCAATCTCAGTTGTCAGCAGCAAACACAGCAGCAGTCCTGCGTCAGTCAGGTCGCCACCGTTCTCCCTTTAGGCTCTCTTTTTTTATCCCCCTCAGAGTCCTCAGACTTGAGCTAACTCCAGCTGGCACAAGGCAGTCATCAGCTGTGGACAAACTAAAATCCCACACGTAGGGATAAAACAAAAACATGCTTGCATAACATGACTGAGTTTTTGAAGAAACCAAAACTTCTAAAAGTTTGAAACTTTTAGAATTGTTAGAGGATTTTGTTGGGTGTCTAGAGGGAGGGTAGATGTATGAAAATTAGCAATTTAAAAATCTATTAGAAAAGCAAATAGCTGCAAATGGACATACTAATGAATATTCATTAGCAACAGCAAACAAAATCAGAAGAAATATGACAACATAGGCAAGGACTTATACAAAGTAAATAACAAATAATGCATTAAAAGTTACATGTCTACTAAACAAAGAAATTACATGTATTTTTAAAAACAAAGTCATTATTTTAAAAAATACTTATTTTGTCTTATGAGGTTTTTGCTTACATGTATGTCTCTGTACCACACGAGTGCCCGGAACCTGAGGAGAACTGGAGTTACGGAAGGGGGTGATCTACCATGTGTGTTCTGCGAACAGAACCTGCTTCCTCTGGGGGAACACTCAGACACTGAGCACTCAAGCACTGAGCCATCTCTCTGTGTGGCCTTGGCTGTCCTGGACTCACTTTGTAGACCAGGCTGGCCTCGAACTCACAGCAATCCACCTGCCTCTGCCTCCCAAGACTGCAGTCCAGTCTTTTAAAAGAACATAAAAACAAGACATGAAAAAATTGTAATGCCATGTTTTTGGGTTGTTTTATGGCTTGAATGTGAAATATTTCTTTACTTATGTGCTTGGACATTTGGTCCCCAATTATCAGTGCTGCTTTGGCAGCCTGTGGAACCGTTAGCAAGTGGGGCCTTGCTGGAGGAAGTAGGTCTCAGGTCTCAGGAGAATGGTCCTCATAGGCTATAGCTAGCCCCCATTCCAACAAAGCTTTTTGTCTTCTGCTCCACACTGTGGAACAAGTCCCAGCTACATACACTACTATCAGGAACTCCCATGGCTTCCCTGCCCTCTCACACCGTGACTTATAGTTCATCTTTTTCTTCTTCTTTTTTCTGTTACGTTATTGGTTATAGCAATGAAAAAAGGTAGTTTATACAGGTAGGAGTACAATAGTAAAATTGTTGTTTGCAAATTAACATATAAATCTCACACAACTCTTACAAGAATCTTTCTGGCTTTGGGATTTGGTAAAATGAACTTAATAAGCACCAAAATGATAGCCTGGAAAAATTTATAGAAAGACTAATGTTACAAGATAACAGAATGATTACAGCTAAGTATCAGATTGGAGATTAGGAAATTGGTAGTCTAGTTTAGTGGGAAAAAGATGCATTAAAAAAAAAACAAATTAAACACAGATACAAAACTAAAATCTCTAAGATAATTTGGGAGTCTGTGTCCTCAGATTTCATAAACATTCATGAAGATAAGGAAAGATTGCCTCAACCCAGCACTCCCTCTTGTGCACTTCCTGGTATACAAATGACCCTATTCTTGTTCAGGGATGCCAGAAACTGTACATGATTCAGTTAGATTTCATATGTGTATCTCCCCCGCCCCCTGCCCCCGGTGCTTTCCACCCTTCATTTGAGACAGCTCCCCTCACTAGTATGGAACTTTAGCTAAGGAGCCAGCTAGCCAATGAGCTTCCTGGGATCAGCCTGTCTCGTATTTGCCGCTGCTGGGATTCCAGGTGCATGCTACCATGCCTGGCTTTTTATGTGGGTTCCTGGGGGATTGACCCGGGTCCTCAGGCTGTGAGACAAGCACTTTGTGGACCAAGCTACCTCCTCTGCTCCTAGTGAAAACCTTTATAAGGCTAACAGTGCGAAGGCTTCCTCAGGGTGCACACATGAGGTAGGATGCTGAGAATGGAGAATCACCTGCTGGACACATGCCAGAGGGGTGGGGCGGTGGTGCTGGGGTGAGAGGGCTGATTAGTAAACCCGATATAAATTCTTGAACAAATTTCTATATGATGTATTTAAATGATCTCACTTTTTCCAATTTAAAATTTTATCTTACTAAAGTGTATTTTTTGTGAGATAATTTTTTTTTCTGTGAATATTTTTGACAAACTCAGTGAGTAGTAATTTTTGCAGTTTTAGCCTGACCTTTGCTATTGTGAGTTTTCACATTGACTGTTATTTTCAGCCCTGGATTCTTCTGGGTCAAATCATTAGACCAAGGTTTTGTGAATAAGATTCTATTCTTCAGCATAAAAATTTTTAAGTTTCAATTTTGCTATTTTCAATATTGCATAAAAGACAGGATTTTAAAGGTCATTTTTTGGGAGATTAGCTCTTCAAGTAATAATGACAATAATGAGTAATTACCTAGCACTTAGCTTGTACCAGGCACAAAGAAAAGTATTTTGACCATAAATTTTGACCTCAGAGACGTTTGTGTTCCCTTTGCATGCAGCCATCAAGTTTAATCATTTGCCTTGTCCTTTGTGTCCCCAAGATATAATGACTAACACATCCAATTAATAATAAGTATGAGCCTCAGAAATAATGCATGTATTGGAAAATAAACATAAATTCATTAAAGGCATTTGAGACCCCCATATGTGTATAACTACTCCTTAGTTCAAGTAGTTTACTATAATTGCTGTCCTACTGTGCGCACAGACTTTGTACTGATGTGGGCTTTCTATGGTATTTGGAGGTGGGGCCTGGTTACTAAACTCGGCATAGTTTCTCAAACAGATTTCTATGCAGTGCTTTTGAGTGAGTGTATAACTGGGGACCTCGCTCACATTAAAGAGCCCTGGCCACTCAGCTCTGGACAATTGCTGTCACAAAGGAATGTGGGGCATGTGTTAACATGCCTGCAGATTTTTTTCCAATGGTGTGTGTGTGTGTGTGTGAGTGTGTGTGTGTGTGTGTGTGTGTGTGTGTGTGTGATGTTTAGCACTGGTGAGCAATTAAACTTTTATTCAACATGGCAGGAGACAACCCATCTTCAGGATGATTTTCATGTCCCCAGTGCTAAAAGCAGGACTGGGCTGGCTTCGTTTCTGAAAGGTGCAGGTAGAGAGGAGCGCCTAGGAAGGATGGACAGGGAAGTACCCCAGGTATTTTAGTACAGGCCCTTAAACAGCCGTCCAGCAGGTGGCAGCAGGAGAACAGCGATGGAGCCACACTGGGACACTAACATCCACAGGTTTCCTTGTTTTTGCAAGAACAAGGAAAAGAACAGATGACAGCATTCCAGCTTTGGAGGAAAATTATTTTACATGAATTTTTGTTTAAAAGTAAGTATGAAGCCTCTATTTTATATTAGCTATTAAACTGTGTACTCTGTCAGCTGCACTTTTCTTTAATCCTTATACTTGTAATGCACAACAAACAAACAAACAAACAAACAAAACAACAACAACAAACCCCCTCCACCTTTTCCCATTAAGTTAATTAATGCTCCATCACACTCCACCCTATTGACTTGAGACAGGGGCTCTCACTGAACCTGGAGTGATGCTGGCAGTCACCAAAGCGCCTGTTGTCCCCGCCCCCCCCCCCCATCCTGATATTTCAGGTCTTAAGGTGGCTGCTAGAGTTCAGTCCTAGGGTCTCATGCTTGAATAGCAGCCTCAATAAGCCTTTTTAAAGGTGAAGAAATGATGTTTTAGAAGGCTAAAAAAAAAAAAAAATGCATCTGCGGTTGTACCACGTACTTTTCTCATTGCTGTGGTCAAATATCTGGCAGAAGTGATTTAAGGGAAGAAAGGTTTTATCTTGGGACATGGGGGTAGCGAAGCAGAACTGTGAGAGGGGTGGTCACATTGCAGCTCCTGTCAGGGATCCAGGAGGACAAGAATGCTCAGCTTACACCCCACTTCTTATTCATCCTGACCTCTGAGCTCCCGGGGTGGGGTTGTCCACACTCATGGAGGGCCTTCCCTCCTCTGTTAAACACCTTCGCAGGCACACCCAGCCTATGTTTGCCAGGCTGATCTGAATCTAGTCCAGTCAGCAATGAAGATGAACCATCACGCACAGTTTCTAAGAGACAGAGACACATCTGGACCTAGGGGGTTCTGGGTCTTTCCGTGGAGCCACACCTGTTGCTCTCAGTCTTGTCACACTGTTTCAGTTCTTGTCACACTTGGTTTGATGATGCTCTTCTAGGGTGTGTGCATTTGGGACATAGAAAGCAACATGGCAGGGGACAAGAGCTTACAAGGTGTTTGTGCCCCGGAGCTGGTGATTAAGAGAAGATGGATGCTATTACAGAGGAACACGCTTTGGCCATCTGGAGAGTGCACGTGGAGGTGGAACGTGCCTTTCCTTGTTAATATGACAGCTTCTGTGACAAGAAGAGATTAGCTCTCCCTAGCTTCCACTGGTCACAATGTTAGCCTAGAAATGAGTGGCCTAAGAAATTTAATGTTTCTGTGACCAACATGAGAGATAACTGTTACCCCTTACTCAGTAACTAAGGACCTGCCACCTGGCCACACATTGCCTGGTTCGGATGAAAATAAAATTCATTTTTAAAATAAACAGCTTAAATCTTGCAAACAATCGGCCAACTAAATCTCTTAGCCAGCAGCAGCAGCAGCACAGCCAGCATTTCTTGCTGGAGAAGCAGTGTTAGGTAGAGAGGGTTTTCAGGTCCACTCCCTTCCCCTCTTTCTCAGAGACCACAAGCTTTCAGGTGGTGCTGCAGGACCTGCTTCTTACTCTGCAGAGCAAGGGTTACAGCTATGAGAAGTCAGAGTAGTCAAGTCCAGATAATCGTTAGAGGATGAGGCGATTCTGAGATCCCAGGACAGAAGCCAGAGGGGAGAGAGCAGAGGGATGCGCCAGGTCCTCACCAGAGGGATGCTCCAGGTCCTCACCAGAGGGATGCTCAAGGTCCTCACCAGAAGGATGCTCCAGGTCCTCACCAGAGGGATGCTCCAGGTCCTCACCAGAGGGATGCTCAAGGTCCTCCTCAGAGGGATGCTCCAGGTCCTCCCCAGAGGGATGCTCAAGGTCCTCACCAGCGTGGTTGATATAAGGCTATGGGTTGGGCTGCCACAAGCCACAGGGGCCAAGGGGCTGGCCATCTGGGCTTTGTTCCAAGTAGGGAATGAAAGGCAAAGCCAGGCATGAGAACAGAGAAATTTCAGGTGGACAGAAAGTCCATTCTGTGGGATGTAGGGATGTCTGGTGGCCCTGTGGTCACTTAGAGAGCTCCATCACTCATGGCTCTCCAGAGACAGCCGGGAAAGCAGTGGAAACAGGGCTTCCCTGATCCTAGGTGAGCCAAGCTGGCCTCTTGCTCACCTATATCTGGGAGGAGGGGACAGCACTTGGAATGACAGCTTGCAGAGACCTCAGAGAGAACAGGTCCTATCCCCCCTCTCTCTTGCCTCCCTTTCTTCTTCCTCCTTTCCTCTTTCCACTTTTCCCTTCCTTCTTTTATTCCCTCCTCCTTTCCCCCTCCTTCCTCCGATCCCTTCTTACTTCCTTTCTCCCTCCCTCCCTCTCCCTTTCTCCCTCCCTCTCCCCTTCTCTTCCTCTGCCTGTCCTTTCCTCTCTTTCCACTTTCTTATTTCCATCTTCCTCCTGTCCTTCCCTTCTTTTGCCCAGGCTAGCCTCAAACTTGCTATGTGCCGAGGATAGCCTGGAACATCTGACCCTCCTGCTCCTACTTCCCTACTGCTAGGATTTCACACATACAGCACAGCATCCGGCTCATTCAGGGCCAGGAATCAAACCCAGGGCTCCGCGCATGCTCAGTTTTGCCAGTGCGCCCCGGTCCCAGCCCAGGTGCCCTGCTTCCGAACAGAGAGCTGAGGCAGTGGAGCTAGCCTTGGCAACCTGCCCCTTCCTGGATCTTTTCAAGTGGAGTCAATTGATGCCTTTGCAGAACCAAGGGGGAAGATTTCTACTGTTCGTCATGAAGAAATGTAAATTGTTACAATCTGTTTAGAGAGTAATTTTGCAATATTATAAAAAGGGGAAGGATGTTAATTGCAATGTCGTTCACGGCGGTGAAAGAGTGGAAATGATCCAAATGCCGGCGACAGAGGCCTGCTTACGAAAGTGACAGTGCCCCTCGTTTCGAAGCAATGTGCATTAAGCAAAGCTGCTGAAGCAAGTGCCTCTGTAAGAGTGAGGAGGGGCGGCCCAGTCATATCAGATGAAGGAAACGTTGCACATTTCAGAAGGTCAGTTGTATCTCGTACGTGTGAAACAGACCTGTATGCATGTTAGTATCATGTTCGACTAATGCATAGAGCACATTTGAAAGGACTGAAATTCAATTTTATTATGTTGTTCTTTGGGTTTTTCTGTTTCTTTGGCCGTCTCTCAGTTTGGAGCAAGCTGTTTTGATAAAGTGATGTCAAGACATTTCACAAAGTCTGCAGGAGCCTGCACAGAGGCTGCTAGGGGCCCTAAGCTTCCTCAGAAGAGCCCTGCTAGTCCCTCCCTGTGCTATGCAGAGAAGAAACCCTCCTAGCTGTACCGCTTTGGGGCATTTGAAGGTCATTTGTCATGAACTACGTAGACTAGCAAGTGTGTGCTTGTCTGGCACCAAGTGTCATACATAGCACTGAGTTGGACCTCTTACTGGTGGTGCCACTTGGTGGGGAAATTGTGCTCTATATGGTATAGAGTTCTTGACCGGATTTTACACCTGGGAAGGCTGACGCCATCTCACTGGCCTCTCTCCAGGTTAGGGCGTGTTATAATGTAATGCTCAGGCACTTACCAGATACTGGACTTAATAACGCATTATTAGGCATGGGTGAAATCCAACAAGGACTGACTACTGCATTGGAAACCTTATAGAGCATTTATTGGGTCCTAACCAGAATATGACTTAGCACTATAGGTGGCATCATTCTTAACTCTCAGCTGAGCACACTTTCTGAGCCCTATACCAATGGGCACGAGTGAGCATTTGATTCCTGCCTCCCAAGCCCACTACTCAGTGGACACCTTCTAGAAGGGGAGGACAGTACAGCCTACTCATAGCTGCCACCCTCTGCCTCTTCCCCCACCCTCTTCTGGGAAGATGACCAGGCCTTGAAAGGGTCTATCCATAGTGTGAATTCTGCCAGTGGCAATAATACACACACTTCTGAGACAAACATTTCCTACTGGGCCTGGAAGGATCTCTAAGATAGGCCTGTGGTCAGGTGAAGGAGAGATAAACCTGTTTTTGTTACGATCCCAAGTGTGGGTCTTGTGAGAGAACAGGTGATGTTAATCCACTAGAAGACAAACCAACTCATGCGGGAGCTTGATTGTTGCCAGCTGAAAAGATCCTGTGAGCAGATTCTGGGAGGAGCTATATAAATTGAGCCCAAAACTGGAGGCAGGGCTCTTTGGAGACTTGGGATAGTTTTGGCTGTTCATCGCTCCCGAAACGCTGCTAGAGAGAACCACTCAAGGGAAGGCTTCGGGGTTCCGGCTCCTGCTGAGGTTCCCGGTTCTGCTTACTCCAGGTTCAAGCAGAAGAAATCCTGCTGATTACGCCAAGAGAATCGTTCCTCAGAACTGATATCCTTACGGTTTTGTTATTCTTTAATCTTCTTTTCCTATTGTTTCGGTTAGTCAGGTAATGAGGGACGTATGCTCAGGTAATAAGTTCGTAATAAAATACATTGTTTAAGAAAATTGAGCCTATAGCCAGGCTCACTGATAGAAGGATAGCAGGCATTTTTGTGGGGGGTGCCATAGTCTTGTGGGTTCCATATTTTTCCGGTTTGCCTTCATGTCTGTCTTGCTCAATATGAAGCTGCGAAGCACAACCAAATATCTCACATGACCCCTGAGGCCTTTCAAAGAAATTATTGCTTTCTTGATGTACAGACAAAGCCAAGTTGGGATGAAACTGGAGGTGGCTTCTGGGATGCTCTCACTGGTTAAGATACGTAGAGCTCTAGAC
The DNA here is from genome assembly GCA_907169655.1 of Acomys percivali. Classification (NCBI taxonomy): domain Eukaryota; kingdom Metazoa; phylum Chordata; class Mammalia; order Rodentia; family Muridae; genus Acomys; species Acomys percivali. The sequence goes on along the minus strand of OU015752.1, from coordinate 125,139,822 downwards.
TTGTCTCTGAGCAGAAAAAAATGACCTTACTGCATGGCTCTGGGGGAATGCTTCCAAAGGCTCAAGCATTCTGAATTTAGGAGCCCCATAGTAAAGGGTGGTATTCGTGTGTGTGTGTGTGTGTGTGTGTGTGTGTGTGTGTGTGTGTGTGT